>VZQC01000127.1:874475-890821 GCA_009823505.1 Rhizomys pruinosus | reverse complement strand
GAAGAATGGTATCCCTCATCTGTGGATGCTAGTGCCAATTACCCAGTTGTAAGTATTTCCTGTGCATGACCCCTTGAGCTTTTGTCCAAAGCAGTTGGGAGTGATGCATCTTGGAAACAACAACAGAAAGGACTGCATCAAAAAACTG
Source organism: Rhizomys pruinosus (assembly GCA_009823505.1). NCBI lineage: Eukaryota > Metazoa > Chordata > Mammalia > Rodentia > Spalacidae > Rhizomys > Rhizomys pruinosus. The sequence goes on along the minus strand of VZQC01000127.1, from coordinate 890,673 downwards.
ACTGAAACAGTGAACTTCTGCTAAAAACAGTCAACTTCCCCATGGAGAATATTGAGAAAGACTGAGAAAGAGATGAATAGCATGTTTGGCAGAATGCATGAGCTCTGGAGGGGTAGGGGGATGGGGGGGACACAGGTCTAGATTTGATTTAAAAAGTATGTATAAATTAATAATAATAAAAATAAATAAATAAATAAAAGTTTGGGAGCTGGAGAATGGTTCAGCGGTTAAGAGCACTGACTGCTCTTGCAGAGGACCCCGGTTCAATTCCCAGCACCCACATGGCAGCTAAGAATCATTTTAGGCCAGGCGTGGTGGTGCATGCCTTTAATCCCAGCACTTGGGAGGCAGAGGCAGGCAGATCTCTGTGAGTTCCAGGCCAGCCTGATCTAAATAGTGAGTTTCAGGCCAGCTGGAGCTACAAGGAGACCCTGTCTCAAGGGGAAAAATAAATAAATAAATAAATAAATAAATAAATAAATAAATAAATAAATGTAAAAAGTTTAAGAGTGAACTAGGGATGTAACTCAGTTGATAGAATGCTTGCCTAGCATGCATGAAGCCCTGGGTTCAGTTGCTAGCACTGCATAAGCCAGGCAAACTGAAATACAAAGTTGACCTCTGACCTCCACATGCATGAGTATATACACATGTACCCCTCACACATGAACAGGCACACACACACACACACACACAGAGTTTGAGAGATACATTCTAGCACACATGCCATGGCTATGTTCTGCCTCTCCCAGGGCAGAGCGGGCTGGGCAAGTCCACCATGGTGAACACGCTGTTCAAGTCCAAAGTGTGGCAGTCAAGCCTGCCCAACCTGGAGATGCCCATGCCACAGACGCTGGAGCTACACTCTGTGACCCACGGTGAGTGACCCCATCTCCCCCCACCAGCCCCACTTGGGCCACACTGTCCCTCCTCTCTCCCTCCAGTCATTGAGGAGAAGGGCTTGAAGCTGAAGTTGACAGTGACAGACACACCCGGCTTCGGGGACCAGATCAACAATGACAAGTGGTAGGTCCTGGAGTAGTCCCCGAGCCCTGAGAACTGGGGTGGGGGGGACCCACCCTGGAGAAACCTGTCTATCAACCTTAGTTTCCTCATCTATACAATGGCTATTCATACCTCATCCTCCAAAGTTGAAGAGTGTTGGGTATATATTGGTCCCAGCTTTCTGTCTGGTACATACTAGGTGCTCAATAAAGGCATCAGAAGCCCATGCTCCTATAATCCCAGCACTCTGGTGGCTGAAACAGGAGGACTGTGAGTTTAAGGCCAGCCTGAGCAACTTATTAAGAGTCTGTCTCAAAACTTTTGAAAAAAGGGAGTGTGGGGAGGGACTGTCCAGGCACTTGGGAGGCAGAGGCAGCCAGATCCCTGTGGGTTCAAGGCCAGCCTGGTATGCATAGCGAGTACCAGTACCAACCCAGCTGGAGCTACAATAGGGAACCAGGGAGACAATGTCTCAAAAAGACCCCCCAAAAACAAAAGGGCTGAGGATACATCTCAGCATTATTACAGTGCTTTCCTAGCATATGGAAGGTCCTGGGTTCAATCACTCAATCAATCAATCAATCAGTCAACCAATGGATCTCTTTGGACATTGTGTTGACAAGGGATCAAAGTGGAAAGGCCTCAACAGAGAGTCAAGAGACTGAGGGGGCTGGTGAGATGGCTTAGTTGGTAAAGTGTCTGCCTTGAATCCAGTGAAGCTTAGGCCTCAGTTAAAGAATGGGGTCTCTGTTACATGATACATGATACAGAGTTAGGACTGGAGACTGGGGTGACCGAGTGGTCCTGGCACACCTGGGTCATGGGTTCCCCCTGAGGATAGACCATCCAGAGGCCAAGAGATGTGAGCCCCCCACACCCTCCCCCAGTAGCACTGAGGGGACATCTCTGCTCCAGCTGGGACCCGGTGCTGAGCTACATCAACCAACAGTACGAACAGTATTTGCAGGAGGAGCTTCTTATCACCCGCCAGCGCTATATCCCTGACACCCGTGTGCACTGCTGCGTGTACTTTGTGCCACCCACTGGCCACTGGTGAGGTGGCTATTGCCAGCTGGGGAAGGGCCATATGAATGGGTAGGAATGAAGAGGAGGGTCCTTGATGTGGGCTTTTGGCTGGCTCTCCTCCCTCCCTCATCCATCCACTATCACCATCATCACTATCCTGTCCTGGGCAGCCTGCGGCCCTTGGACATTGAGTTTCTGCGGCGGCTGTGCCGGACTGTGAATGTGGTGCCCGTGATTGCCCGGGCTGACAGCCTGACCATTGAGGAGCGAAATGCCTTCAGGAGCAGGGTGATGTGGGTGCTCACAGTGGGGCTGGGCTCAACATGCCCACAGCAGACTGGCTGGTGGGCTGAGGTCACTTGTGCTTGGATCCCCAGATCCAGGAAAACCTGCAAACTCACTGCATTGACGTGTACCCACAGAAGTGTTTCGATGATGACATCAATGACAGGCTCCTCAACAGCAAGATCCGGGTAGGGCTCTGTCAGGGTTCAGAAGGCCAGTGGTACTGGGCCCGGGTCATCTTTCCACTCTTCTTTTCCACCAGAAAATTAATTTTTCTCTACAACTCAGAGAACTGTGTGCTTAAGTACAAAGATACAAATCTCCACCCACCCATTCAAGGGCAAACAGAAATGGTCACAACAGACAACCCACAGCAGAAGGGGAGAAATGCTTGGCAGGCATGTCTACCAATGGCTTGCATCCTAAATACAGAAAGAACTCTTACCACTCAACAATAAAACACAACCAAATTTTATTTTATATGTATATTTATTTATATATTATCTTTTTGAGAAAAGGCCTCACATATATTATCTTTGTGAGATAAGGGCTCACAGGTACCCCTGGCTGGCTTGGATCTCACTATGTAGACCACCCTGGCCTCGAATTTACAGAGATCCACCTGCCTCTGCCTCCCAAGTGCTAGGATTAAAGACACATGTCACCACACTCAACACATTTCTTCTTTTTTTTTTTTTTTGGTCTTTTCAAGACAGGGTCTTCCTGTAGCCCCAACTGTCCTGGAACTCTCTATGTAGACCAGGCTGGCCTTGAACTTGCAGAGATCCACCTGCCTCTGCCTCCCAAGTGCTGGTATTAAAGACATGTGCCCACCACACCACGCTCAGCTCACAATCAAATTTTAAAATGGTCTTGGAGGGCTGGAGAGATGGCCTAGCGGTTAAGAGCTCCGACCACTCTTACAGAGGACCCAGGTTCGATCCCCAGCACCCACATGGCGGCCAAGAACCGTCCAAAACTCCAATTCCAGGAGAACTCCAGTTCCAGGGGAATCCAATGCCCTCTTCTGACCTCCGCGGCATTGCACAACATGGGTGCACAAACCTGCATGCAGACAGGACATTCAAACACATACAGAAATAAATAGAAAATTAAAAAAAAAAAAGGTCTTGGAAGCCGGGCGAGGTGGGGCACACCTTTAATCCTAGCACTTGGGAGGCAGAGGCAGGCAGATCTTTGTGAATTCAAGGCCAGCCTGGTCTATAGAGTGAGTTCCAGGACAGCTGGGGCTACAGGGAGACCCTGTCTCGAAAAAGAACAAAAAAATAAAAATAAATAAATAAAATAAAATGGTCTTGGAGCCAGGGGTGGTGGTGCACACCTTTTACTCTAGCATTCTAGCACTAAGGAAACAGAGGCAGATGGATCTCTGAAAGTTCAAGAGCAGCCTGGTCTACATAGCAAGTTCCAGGCCAGCTGGGGCTACATAAAAGGAGACCCAGGAGACCCTGTCTCAAAAAGACCGAAAAACAAACAAACAAACAACAACAACAACAAAAAAAAACACAAAAAAAAGGGTTGGAGGACCTGAGTTCAGGGCCAGGCATCCACTTAGACCTCCAGCTCCAGGAGACCCCACGCCCTCTTCTAGCCTTTTTTCTTTTTTTTTCATTTATTATTTTATGTGTATGAATGTTCTTTCTACATGTATGTAAGTGTACCACGTTTGTGCATAGTGCCTGTGGAAGCCAGAAGAGAGTGTTGGATTCCCTGGAACTGGAGTTACAGATGATTGATAGCTGCCATGTGGGTACTGGGACTTGAACCTCGGTCCTCTGCAAGAGCAGCCAGTGCTCTTAAAAGGGGGAGGTGTAGAGATGGCTCAGCAGTTAAGTACCCACACATGGTACTTTTGAACACGGAAGGCTTTCCCCTCCCCTCTGGTCTCTGTCCTGAAGTAGTCTGTCCATAACTGGAGCAGAGCTTGGGAAATTTCAAGAAGGTGCTTAAATTAATCTCAGTAAATCATACACACACACACACACACACACACACACACACACACACACAACAAAAAACAAAACAAAACAAAACAAAACAAAAAAAAAACAACATAGCCATAAGTATTCAACAGTAGCTATTTTGATCATTATTCAGGATGGCTCAGCAGGTAAAAAGGCATTTGTTGCCAAGCCTGACAACCTGACATTTTTGGTGTTCTTGTGTGTTTATGTGTGTGCTTTGCTTGTTTGTTTTGAGAACAGGGTCTTCCTGTAGCCCCAGCTGTCCCATAACTCACTCTGTAGACCAGGCTGGCCTTGAACTCACAAAAATCCACCTGCCTCTGCCTCCCAAGTGCTAGGATTAAAGGCATGTGCCACCATGCCAGCATATTTTTTTTTTTTATATGTATGAGTGTACTGTCTGCATGTAGGTTGGTGCACCCATGTCGTGCAGTGCCACAAATGGCATCAGATTCCCCTGAAACTGGAGTTAAAGACAGTTCTTAGCTGCCATGTGGGTGCTGGGAATCGAACCCAGGTCCTTTGCGAGAGCAGTCACCACTCAACCGCTGAGCCATCTCTCTGGCCCCAATAATTTTTTTAATTAACTCAGTTCCTGGTGTGGTGGCATATGTCTGTAATCCCAGCACTTGGGAGGCTGAGGCAGGACACTGAGTTCCAAGTCTGTTTGGGAGATACAGTGAGCCATCTCAAAGAAAAAAAAAAACAGGGCTGGAGAGATGACTCAGCAGGTGAGACACTTGCCAAAAAAGCCCAGGGACATGAGTTTGGCTATCTATGTAGAGCCCATGTAAAAGCCTCTTCAGGAGCATGCGTGTATAATTCTGAAGCTCCTACACAAGATGAGAGGTGGAGACAGAAGGATTCCCAGAAGCCAGCTAGCCTGGTGCATGCAGTGCAACGGCCTCAAACAAGGTAAAAGGGGAAGGAATGACCTGAGGTTGTCCTCCTCTGACCTCTGCACGAATGTGGTGGCATGCATGTGCTCTCCTATACATACATCATACATGCTACACACACACATACACACACACAGAAACACAAACAAACCCTTCTACAACTGTTTGGAATTGGCAAGTTTGTTTCTGCTTTGAGCCAGGAGTGAGGAACAAGCGCACTGCAGAGGGCTAGTGGTGAACATTGTAGTCTCTGGTATAATTACTCAACACTGCAGTTGTGCTGTGGGAGCAACCACAGAGCGGAGCAAAAAATGCGCTTAGCTGTGTGCCAGTAGGGCTGTATGCATGGTTTCAGAGCATGTGGAAGCCCTGGGCATGGCCCCAGCACCACAGAGAAGAAACATGCTTGTGAGATGACTCAGCAAGTAAGGGCACCAAACCAAAGTTGTTTGTTTCTTTGTTTGTTTCCAGAGTTTCTCCATAGCTTCAGCTGTCCTGGAACTCACTATGTGGACCAAGCTGGCCTTGAACTCACAGAGATCTGCCTGCCTCTGCCTCCCAAATGCTGGGATTAAAGGCATGCACCACCACGCCTGGCTTCATGAGCATTAACTACTCTTTTTTAAAAATATATATATTCTTTTATTTTATTTATTTTTGTATGTGTATGAGTGTACTGTCTGCATGTAGGTTTGTGCACCCGTGTTGTGCAATGCTGCGGAGGTCAGAAGAGGGTGTCGGATTCCCCTGGAACTGGAGTTCTCCTGGAATTGGAGTTTCAGACGGTTCTCAGCCGCCATGTGGGTGCTGGGGATCGAACCTGGGTCCTCTGAAAGAGCAGTTGGTGCTCTTAACCGCTAGGCTATCTCTCCAGCCCAAGCATTAACTAAGCATTAACTACTCTTACAGAGAACCTGAGTTTGATACCCAGTACCCACATGGCAGCTGAAAACTGTCTATAACTCCAGTTCCAGGGGATTGAACACCCTCTTCTGACCTCTGAGGGCATTGCATGACATGGTTCACCTACCCACATGCAGGCAATATACCTTATACACATAAAATAAAAATAATAAAATTAAAATTAAAATCTGTGATGAAATATCCCAGGGGCTTGGGATCATAGCTTGGGGTAAAAGGCTTACCTGCAGGCATGGGGCCCTGAATTCAGCCTTAACATTAAAAAAAAAAAAAAGAGCCAGCCTTTAATCCTAGCACTTGAGAGGCAGAGGCAAGTGGATCTTTGTGAGTTCAAGGCCAGCCTGGTCTACAGAGTGAGTTCCAGGACAGCTGGGGCTACAGGGAGACCCTGTCTCAAAAAGACCACAAAGAAATTTGTTTATTTATTTATTTATTTCATTTATTTATTTCATTTATTTATTTGTGCTCCCATGGGGAGGTCAGAGGACACCTTGAGGGAGTGATGACTTTAATCCCAACACTCGAGAGGCAAAGGCAGGCAGATTTCTGTAAATTCAAGGCCAGCCTGGTCTACATAGCAAGTTCCAGGCCAGATGGGGCTATAGGGAGACCCTGCCTCAAAAAATGCCAAAAAAAATAGAGTTCTGGAGAGATGGTTCAGCGGTTAAGAGCACTGCCTGTTCTTGCAGAGGTTCTGGGTTCAATTCCCAGCACCCACATGGTGGCTAACAAATGTCTTTGATTTGAGCTCCAAGGATCCAATGCCTTCTTCTGACCTCCAAGAGCAGTGCATGACACGGATTCACTTACATTCCTCAGGCGATACACTCCTACACATAAAATAAATATAATAAGGGCTAGAGAGATGGCCTAGTGGTTAAGAGCGCTGACTGCTCTTGCAGAGAGCCTGGGTTTGATCCCCAGCACCCACATGGTGGCTGAGAACCATCTGAAACTCCAATTCCAGGAGAACTCCAGTTCCAGGGGAATTCGACACCCTCTTCTGACCTCCGTGGCATTGCACGACACGGGTGGATAAACCTACATGCAGGCAGTACATTCATACACATAAAAAATAAAAATTTAAAAAATAAATATAATAAATATTTTTAAAAGAGGGTCTCCCTGTAGCCCCAGGCTGTCCTGGAACTCACTCTGTAGAACAGGCTGGCCTTGAACTCACAAAGATCTGCCTGCCTCTGCCTCCCAAGTGCTAGGATTAAAGGTGTGCACCACCATGCCCAGCTGAGAATATTTTTTTAAGTTTAGGAAGGAAAATGGGAGGTTGTTGATCTAATTTGGCCATAGGCCATAATTTGCAAGCTACTGGTGTATACAATTCCTATTTAGCCCCAATGATAATCTCTAAAGAATTACTGTTCATTCCTAGGTAAGAGATTTGATATTAGCAAATGTTAAGCTTCTCCTCCAAGGCTTGATTTTTTTTAATTAATTAATTAATTTATTTATTTATTGAGACAGGGTCTCCCTGGAACTCTGGCTGTCCTGGAACTCTCTGTGTAGACCAGGCTGGCTTTGAACTCACAGAGATCCACCTGCCTCTGCCTCCCAAGTGCTAGGATTAAAGGCGTGCACCACCACACCCAGCTCAAGGCCTGATGTTTAATTCAGCCATTAATAAAGGCAAGGTTTCTGTGTTACTCTGCTAATCCTTACCTATGCTGAGCACATCACCATGGTTCACCCTGCCCTGTGCCAGCACTGCTGATGCTCCTAGAAGAAGTGAAGGAAGCATGGACTCCACTCAGTGCCTTTGAACTCCTGAAGTTCTCCACACTTGCCTGCTTCCCTGGTGCCTTTTCTCCCCTCAGCGAGGGCCATCCTCCTGCCTTCTCTTCTCCCCTAGGAGCAGATCCCCTTTGCTGTGGTGGGGGCTGACCGAGAGCACATGGTGAATGGGAGGTGTGTGCTGGGCCGGAAGACCAAGTGGGGCATCATTGAAGGTGAGTTCAGTGATGTGCCAAGCGTGTCGGGTGGGTTGGAAATGAGGGCGTGCTCTAGATCCATGGGATCCTTGCCACCACTGACCTTGAACCTGCCAGTACCCAGAAGGCACCCATGAACTCACCGATATTTAATATGGCCCCACTGTGTGCCTGGCAGTTTGTGAGAGGATGCCATGAAAGCGGGGTTGGTTGGCAAGGCCCCTGCACCAAAAAACCTGATGAAATGGTAACAGAGAAAGACTTACAGTGAAGAAAACTGGGCAGGAGGTAGGCAAAGAGGGACAGGCACTAGTTTAAGGCACCACAAGGACTCTCTGAGGATCAGGTTGAAAGTGACAGAGAAAGAATAGCCATGGCCTGACCCCTTCCTTCCTTCCTTCCTTCCTTCCTTCCTTCCTTCCTTCCTCCTTCCTCTTTCCTTCCTTCCTCTTTCCTTTCTTTCTCTCTTTCCCCTTTCTTTTCTTTTTCTGTTTTGCCTGCATGTAATTGCACTTATGACATGCAATACCTATGGAGACCAGAAGATGGTATAAAAGGTAGATCCAGGCCAGGATCGAAAGGTTATTCCTGGACAGACTGTCAGCCCATGAAAGGAAACAGCCAGAATTGACCAGAGTCCAAGTCAACAGCTCCAGAGAGAGTGGACTGTTTTACCTCTCATCCACCTGTGCCCCTTTTCTAAGCCTAGGGAACAACCTGCGGAAGAGGGGGCGTGGTAGAATGTAAGGGCTGCGATTGGGGTGAATGGTGAAACTACAGCAATGTAGTCTGGACACTCATTTGATCAACTTGATTGAACAAACAACCTGTCACCCCCCACTGGATGGTGGGGCTGTAGGTGTTTGGGCACAACAGCCTGCAGATAGGTTTTGCATGAAGGATGCTTGTACTCATGGATTATCACTTATAGCTAAAAATGAAAAAAAAAACTGAGAGAAAGATGCAGGACAGTTATGGCGGAATGCATGATCTGGGATGGGGGGGGGGAGGGAAAGGGAAATAAGCCTGAACTGAATTGGAAAAAATGTATGAAATGCACAAAGCATCAATAAAAATTAATTAAAAAAAAATTAATGATGGAGAAAAAAAAAAAAAAAGGTAGATCCTGGGCTGGAGAGATAGCCTAGCAGTTAAGAGCGCCGACTGCCCTTGCAGAGGACCCGGGTTCGATCCCCAGCACCCATACGGCAGCTGAGAACCGTCTGAAACTCCAATTCCAGGAGAACTCCAGTTCCAGGGGAATCCGACACCCTCTTCTGACCTCCACGGCATTGCACGACACGGGCGCACAAACCTACATGCAGACAGTACATTCATACACATACAGAAATAAATAAAATTAATAAAAAAAAGAGGTAGATCCTCTCAAACTGGAGTTATGGATGGTTGTTAGCCACCATGTGGGTGCTGGGAACTGAACCTGGGTCCTCTGTAGGAACAGCCAGTGCTCTTAACTGCTGAGCCATCTCTCCAGCCTCCACTTACTTAAGTTTGAGGTTTCTATGTTTGTCATTTTTGTTTCTGAGTCAGGGTGTGGATTTATAACGTGTCTGACATGGAACTTTCTAGGTGTCCCAGGCCGGCCTTGAGCTTAATTTCCTCCTACCTCAGCCTACCAAGTGCTGTTATTACAAGACTGAAACACCACATCCAACTCTCTGATTTATTAATAATAATAATATTATTATTATTATTATATGTAGCCAAGTGTGATGGCACATCTGTAATCCCAGCACTAGAGAGGTAGAGGCAGGAGGGTCAGGCATTTAAGTTCATCCTGCATAGCATTATCTTTTTTTTTTTTTTTTGTATGTGTATGAGTATACTGTCTGCATGTAGGTCTGTGCACCCGTGTCGTGCAATGCCACGGAGGTCAGAAGAGGGTCTTGGATTCCCTTGGAACTGCAGTTCTCCTGGAATTGGAGTTACAGACAGTTCTTAGCCGCCATGTGGGTGCTGGGGATCGAACCCGGGTCCTCTGCAAGAGCAGTCGGTGCTCTTAACTGCTAGGCTATCTCTCCAGCCCCCCTGCATAGCATTATCAAGGCCAACCTGGGTTACATGAGACCATGGCTCAAAAGAAAAAATATGTAAATATTAATATTATCTGAGGTATAATGTATTATCTAAATTATCTAGTAATGGCTGATGGGTACGCTGGTTTAGCAGCTATTTGTAGGAGCCATTGTACCAGGCCCTAGGGACATAAAAATGAGTGCGTGCATGTATGTATGAATGAAGAAGAGGAGATGGTATATTAGACAGTAGGAGCCAGGCATAGTGGCACAGGACTTTAATCCCAGCACTCAGGGCATAGGCAGGTGGATCTTTGTAAGATTGAGGCCAGCCTGGTCTACATAGCAAATTCCAGGCCAGGTAGGGCCATGGGGATACCCTGTCTCAATAAGACAAAACAATCAAAAGACAGTAGGAAAAGGGCAATGGCAGGTCTCAAGAGGCGCTACCGCATACAGCAGGCTCTCACCCAGAGCACAGAGTGTCCTAGGCCCCATGTCTTGCAGTGGAGAACATGGAGCACTGTGAGTTTCTTCTTCTGCGAGACCTGCTAATTCGGTGAGGTGTGGGATGCCCTGTGATGGGGTGGCTGAAAAGGGGGCCCTGGGACCATCATGGTTGGGGCTCACTGGCCTCCTGTCATTCAGCTCCCACCTCCAGGACCTGAAGGATATCACCCACAACGTCCACTATGAGAATTACCGCGTCCTAAGACTCAACGAGAGCCACCTGCTGCCCCAAGGGCCTGGCTGTGTAAACCTGGCCCCTGCCTCCCCAGGACAGCTGATCTCCCCTGGGCCAGGAAAGGTCCGCAGGCAAGCTAACAAGGACAAAAGGAAGATGAGTGCTGATGGCCCATGGTCATCTCCACTCCTCAGCAGCAAGCCCCCAACAAATATCCATGTACTACAGCACCTATGACAGGGAGACATTGCTTTCTTTGTATGAAAAGCTGTGCTTTGACAACTAAAGGGTTTGTAAATGACTCTTCTGAACTAGTCTGATATAAAACTATGAATCTTGGGGGTGGGGGTCTGGCTCAGTAGGTCGAGTGCACTGCCTAGCACGCATGGAGTCCTGGGTTTGCTTTCCAGCACTGCAGGAAGCCGGGTGTGCTGGTGCACATCTGTTGTCTTGGCATTCAGAAGATGGAAGCAGGAGGGTCAGAAGTCTAGAATCATCTTCCACTGCATAGCCATCCTCCTGCCTCAGTCTCCTTGTTCCTGGTATTTCAGGCCCATGCTACCATACCCAGCCCTCTTCTAACAGTTTGAGGCAGAGATCCAAGATTGGGGGAAGGTTAATTACTTCCTCCCTTCCCTGCCCTGTACCCCACCTCAAGCCAAGTTATAAGTCAAACTTTTCCTATGTCCTGGCCCAGCAGTAAGCCATGCGCACTTAATGACACCCCTCCCCATTATTCGTGGCCTGGTTTTTTCCCTGGATCTGAGCCAACAGCATGGTGAGCCACTATAGCTGACGCACAGTCCCTGGGGCACAAAGCACTTGCTCTTGCCTTGCTCTTACTGCAGTGCAGAATGGGAATGCCAGAGTCACACCCATAGCACTGTGTGACAACTAGAACGTGCCTGCCACAACCAGGACCCGGGGAGGGCACAGGGCCGAGGACCTGTGGCAGCGTCTGTGAGCTGTACTCTCACAGAACTCTCTGGAATCCTAAAAAAATAGATGCGCTGAGCTGGGAAGATGGCTCAGCAGGTAAAGTGCTAGTCGTGCAAGAGGAGGGCAGAGCCAGACACCTGGAGCTCACTCTGGCCTCTATACAAATGTGCACACATGTGCATGTGTATCTACGTGCACACACATATATATATACATATATATATATATACAAACACATATGCACACATAGACCACACATAGACATATGTGTTTCCCACACAAAAAGATGAGTTTCTGACATGGGATTGTAGTTCAGTGGTGGAACACTTGCCTAGTATGGAAAAGGTCATAGGCTTAATCCAGAGAACTGGGGGGGGGGTAGAGGAGGGGGAGGGGGGAGGGAGGGAGAGAGGAGAAATTTGCTGGGCTACACAGTATCCCAGCAAATGGTGGTGCTACTTCTCAAACCTAGGGAGCTGAGGGGGCATTCAGTGGCAATGATAAGCATTTTTATCCCTTGATCTTTGCTGGAGATCAAGGTTTCATGCTGCAGGTCAATGACTAAACTGCATTCCTAGGTTCTCTCATTACACTTCCCCCCAGCTATGTGCGTTCCACGCCCTCTGTGTGTGTCCTATGGTTTCTTTTCTCATCAGTCTCCCAGTGGACTGGGAGCTATAAGAGGGCAGACATCTCTTAGCATAATCCCTGCACCAAGTAGGTGCTCAGTACACAGCCTTTGATCCAACGGACCATCTACTGCTGTTTTGTTCAGTGAATTCACAACCCTTCCTCTCCACCCCAGCCCCTGGCTGGCTCCAGGCTTAGAGAACTCCTATCCCCAGAGCCCAAGTGGACACACACCACTCACAACCACCATCTCAGAAGTGGCATATTGCTACATAGAGGATGAGACATTGTCCAATGTAACAATAGGCTCTTTTTCACTGACCTAGGACTTGCCACTTATGCTAGGATGGCTGGTCAGGAAGCCCCAGGGTTCTACCTCTCTCTGCCTCCCCAGTACTGGGATTACAGCCATCACCACCACACATGGCTCTCTCTCTCTCCTCTCTCTCTCTCTTTCTTTCCTTTCCTTCCTTCTGCTCCTTCCTTCCCTTCCTTCGCTTTTCTCTCCCCTTCTTCCCTTCCTCCCTGCCCTTTCTTCTTCCTTCCTCCTCGTGCCCCTAAAGCTAACCCTAGCCTGCTACCCCTGGCACCGTGCCACCATGTTCCTAATCCCTTAATCAAGACACCTGGCTTTCTTACCATGGATTTCTGGAACTCAATACTCCAGTCTGGCTACATTTGCACAGGTTCACTTTACTCAAACCAATATTGGTGCCCAACCCAGCGATGCCATAGAAAGTAGAATTCCAGGATGAGTCAGTAAGTAAACAAAGTTTTAGAGTTTTTAGAAAAAATATTTTTTTACTGTCATGGGTGTGCACAGTCCGTTTAAACTTGCCAGATTCAGGAAATAGGCAGGGCAGGACAGATCTGCTGTAAGATCAAGGCAGGGGCTGAGAGAATGGCCTAGGTTGTTAAGAGCGCCACACTGCTCTTGCCAAGAAGACCGGGTTCAATCCCCAGCACCTCACATGGCAGAGAACCTCTTTAACTCCAAGTGAACCAGTTCCAGGGGAATCCGACACCTGCTCATCTTCTGACCTCTCACATCTTGCAATGGCACGACGCAGGGTTTACAACAGCCCACAGAGACAAGTTACATTCATTACAACATAAAAAAAAAAAAAAAAAAAAAAGAAAAAATGTAAAAAAAAAAGTCAAGGCCAGTTCTGATCTACATAGTGACAAATTTTTTTTTTTGGTCTTTTGAAGAACGGGTCTCCCATGTAGCCCCAGCTGAACCTGGAATTCCACTATGCGACCAACGGTCTTGACTCACAGAGATCCCTCCTGCCTGCTGGCCCTCCTTCGAGCTTGGATAAAGGGTGGGTAGCCACTTATGCCCAAGTCCAAACAACAAAGTCTTATAGTTAAAGTTGGTTTTTTTTTTTTTTTTTTTTGGTGCGTGTGTGTGTGTGTGTGTGTGTGTGTGTCTTTTTGAGAGAGGGTCTCCCTGTAGCCCCAGCTGACCTGGATCTCGCTATGTAAACCAGGCTGGCCTTGAACTCACAGACATCTGCCTGCCTCTGCCCCCCAAGTGCTGGGATTAAAGTCATGTGCCACCATGCCTGGCTTAAATTTAAATTTTTTTAAATTTTTATTTTTTTTTATGTGTATGAATGTACTGTCTGCATGTAGGTTTGTGCACCCGTGTCATGCAGTGCTGAGGACATCAGAAGAGGGTGTTGGAATCCCCTGGAACTGGAGCTAAAGACGGTTCTCAGCCACCATGTGGGTGCTGGGGATCAGCACCACCCACCTGGGTCCTCTGCAAGAGCAATCGGTGCTCTTAACCACTAGGCCGTCTCTCCAGCCCCTAAATTTAAATTTTTTATTTATTTTTAATATTTTTAATTTAATTAATTTATTTATGTGTATGAATGTTCTGTCTGCATGTAGGTCTGTGCACCCGTCTTGTGCAATGCTGTGGAGGTCAGAAGAGGGTGTCGGATTCCCCTGGAACTGGAGTTCTCCTGGAATTGGAGTTACAGACGGTTCTCAGCCTCCATGTGGGTGCTGGGGATCAAACCTGGGTCCTCTGCAAGAGCAGTTGGTGCTCTTAACTGCTAGGCCATCTCTCCAGCCCCCCCTAAATTTAAATTTTTTAAAATAAACTTTTTAGGGGGTCTTTTTGAGACAGGGTCTCCCTGTAACCCCAGCCATCCTGGAACTCGCTATGTAGACCAGGGTGGCCTTGAGCTCACGGAGATTGATCTGCCTCTGCCTCCCAAGTGCTGGGATTAAAGGCACATGCCACCACACCCAGCCTAAAATAAAATTTTTTCATTTATTTTTATGTGTATGAGTGTTTTGCCTGAATGCCATGTAAGTGCACCAAGTGTGTGCAATCCCTGCAGAAGCCAGAAGAGGGCATCAGAGCCTCTGGAATTGGAGCTGTAGATAGTTGTTAGCCACCATGTGGATGGCTGGGAACTGAACTTGAGTACTTTAAAGAATAGGCAGTGCTCTTGATTGTTGAGCCATCTCTCCAGACACAAGAAGGCATTTTAACATAGATTTTAACTCAGGATTTAATAGGAAGGTGCTCTGGGGAAAAAAACAGTACACACCCAGGCACGGGTGTGGGCTTTCAAGACAGACTCATCTTAAGTGGCTTAGCAGTTACCACATGTGGTTTTGGTGTCTCTTGAAATGATGCTGTCCAAAGGAGTCTGAAGAATTTTGTTTCTTCTCTTCCTTTGGTAAATGAGATCATAGGGTGGTTCCCAGGGGCCTTGGTAGTATTACTACCCATATGGTAAAACCTTGGGTCACAAGGGTTACACAAGGGAGTTAAGACATGCCTTTTTTTTTTTTCTTTTTTTTATGTGTATGAATGTACTGTTTTGCGTGTAGGTCTGTGCACCCGTGTCGTGCAATGCCGCGGAGGTCAAAAGAGGGTCTCCGAATCCCCTGGAACTGGAGTTCTCCTGGAAAATTGGAGTTACAGACGGTTCTCAGCCACCATGTGGGTGCTGGGGATCGAACCCGGGTCCTCTGCAAGAGCGGTCGGCGCTCTTAACCGCTAGGCTATCTCTCCAGCCCAAGACATGCCTTTTAAATGGTGTGTCTGGTGAGATTCCTAGAAAATTGCAGGTTTACTGCTAGCTAGGAGAAATATGCACTGTCATGTATTTGGGCCTTAAGCATGGGTCATTGCTTCTTTGCCTATCTTCGAAATATACATATGTACCTTTAATATGGCACAAAAGTCAATTCTAAATGGATCAAAGACCTCAATGCAAAACCAGAGAAACTCTGAAAATGTTAGAAGAAAACATTGGTATTAACCTACAAGTTATAGGTGTAGGAAAAGACTTTCTAAATCAGACAGTAATTGCACAGGAAATAAGGTCAACAATCATTGAGTGGGACCTCATTAAACTAAAAAGCTTCTGTACAGCAGAAGAAACAAAGAAGTGAAGAGAAAATCTACAGAGTGGGAGGAACTCTTTACCAGTGACATACCCGACGGTTTATATCCAAAGTGTGTAAATTACTCAAAAAACAAAGGACAAAGAAAACATGACCCAATTAAAAGATGGGCTAAAGATCTGAACAGAGACTTCTCAAGAGAATAAGTAAAGATGATTAAGAAACATCTTAAAAAGTGTTCAACATTGTTAGTAATTAAGGAAATGCACATTAAAACCACTTTAAGATTTCATCTTACCCTGATAAGACTGGCCTTGATCAACAAAACAAATGATATGCCGGGCGTGGTGGCACACTTGGGAGGCAGAGGCAGGTGGATCTTTGTGAGTTCAAGGCCAGCCTGGTCTACTGAGTAAGTTCCAGGACAGCTGGGGCTACAGGGAGACCCTGTCTCAAAAAGACAAAA
>VZQC01000127.1:837834-873135 GCA_009823505.1 Rhizomys pruinosus | reverse complement strand
GGTTAAGAGCACCAACTGCTCTTGCAGAGGACCCGGGTTCGATCCCCAGCACCCACATGGCGGCTAAGAACCGTCTGTAACTCCAATTCCAGGAGAACTCCAGTTCCAGGGGAATCCGAGACCCTCTTCTGACCTCCGCGGCATTGCACGACACAGGTGCACAAACCTACATGCAGACAGTACATTCATACACATACAAAAATAAATAAAATTTTTTTAAAAATTAAAAAATAATAAAATTGGACCGGAAAGATGGCCTAGTGGTTAAGAGCGCCGACCGCTCTTGCAGAGGCCCCTGGTTCGATCCCTAGCACCCACATGGTGGCTGAGAACCATCTTTGACTCCAGTTCCAGGGGAATCTGACACCCTCTTCTGATCTCTGTGGCATTGCATGACACGGGTGCACAAACCTACATGCAGACAGTACATTCATACACACAAAAATAAATAAAATTAAAATTAAAATAAATTAAAAAAAAAAAGAAAGACATCATCAACACCTCACAGACCAATGGGTCCACGTACCTGTCTTCCAAGGGCCTCCACAAATGCTAGCTTCTCCCTCCTGAGGCCCAACCCTGGCCTGGTTCTCTCCCTGAGCCCAACCTGCCCCTCAGGAAGAACAGTTCCAGTAAACACATGATGGGGGGCAGCAAGATGGCTCAGCCAGCAAGCCTGATGACCTGAATTCTATCCCTGGGATCTATGTGGTGGAAGTTTTCAAGTCCTAGGAAAATGGAGGCTGTCTGCTCCACCAGAAAGTGAGGTATGCTCTGTGCAGCCCATGTGTGAGCACTTCCTGAAGACAAGTCGACAGGAGGCTGCGCCCCATCATCGAGAGCCAGAGACAGCCTTGGAGTCTGAGTTACTTTATCAATCACTCTTCGTTCCCTTTCTGCCTCCCACACCTCAGACCATGTCTGAATGGAGAGAGTTTCATCTTTCCACCAACTTTCCCCCTAAAATCTGCTAGACTGTACTGATTCTAACCTAAAAAAAAAAAAAAAGATGCATGCCTTTAATCCTAGCACTTGGGAGGCAGGGGCAGGTGGATCTTTGTGAGTTCAAGGCCAGCCTGGTCTACAGAGCGAGTTCCAGGCCAGGTGGGGCTATAGGGAGACCCTGTCTCTTAAAGACAAGAAAAAAAAAAAAAAAGACATCATGAAATTTGCAGGTAAATGGATGGAACTAGAAGCTGTAATGCTAAGTTGTTGAGTTACAGGACAGTGAGTTACAGGACAGCTGAGGCTACAGGGAGACCCTGTCTCAAAAAGACAAAAAAAAAAAAAAAAGGAAAAAAAAGAAAATATGGGGTTCTGGAATGTTCCTTCCAGGTAGTGTATCTGTTCCTCCCAAAAACTTTAGGGGTGCTTGCCATGTAGAGAGTTCACATGTCGAGAGGTCAGAGGACAATTTGTGGGAGTTGGTTCTCCCCCTTTACCATTTGGGTCCTGGGGATTGAACACAGGTCAATAGTCTTAGCAGCAAGCACCTTTACCCATTGAGCCTTCTTGCCAGCCCCCCAGTGGCATTTTTGATGCTCCTTTCTGTCACCCAACTGCTGTTTCCCCCCTAGGCTTTCACCTTGACTCCGGGCCCAGGGCTGTGACCTGCCTTCTTCTTCACTTTCATAATCAGTATCATTCCTTGTCCTGTCTCCACATACTCTGCCCATGTTCTCTACAAAATGCAGCTGGCTTTGGCATGTTTACCTCTTAGGCTAGTCTCGAGAGTTCTGGGGGGCATATGGAACCAGCAGAGGCCCCCAGGCCCTCAGTAGCCCCAGCTCTAGGCTCATGTTTTGAGTCTCTGTTGATGCATGGGACAATATTTAATGGGCTTGTCCATGCCTTGGACTTCTCACTCAGAGCCCCTCCCCTCCCACTTACTAGGGCCCCTCCTTCCTGCTTGGGATCTGCCCTGCCCTTTTCACCTTATGGTTTTTGTCATCCCTGATGAGGATGAGGGTTTGGGATGCCAGGTGTATGCATGATGTCATCGTACTTGGTCCTGTGAGGTAGGGCTTCCCAATGACCCTCATTTTATGGGTAGAGAAACTGAGGCACAAAGTACAATGACACTTGTCCCAGTGGGAGAGCTGGCTTTGGTCCCACCATTACCCTCCAGCTTGCTTTGCCAGACAATAGTTCAAAGGCACAGTTGAACTTATAACAGTTTATTTTCTATACTGAACCATTCTCAACAAACTCTCTGGCATTAAAAGGGGTAGAAGTAGGAAAAAGTGGGTTTAGTGGGGGCCTTTGATCCTGCCAGCTAAGCAGCTGGAGTGGAGGCTGCTGGGTTGAGGGTGGGTAAGCTACGTGGAGCCACGTTGCCCTGGGGCCCAAATGAGAGGCCTCTGCAAGTATGCAGGGCAGTGAGCCTTGGTCTGCAGACACCTCCTGTGGCCTTTATGGACGCCTGACTTGCATGTGGCTTCTAAGGGACAAGCTTTTGGGGTTGGGACTGGAACTGACAGCAAAGTCCCCATGGCCAGAGCAACTAGGGTTTGTGGATCCAGAGTCTATGGCACTGATCCTGGCTGCCTGAAGCCAGTGTCTGTTCCATGTTGCCAAAGGACCTGCCTTTTGTGTGCCTCAGGGCTTAACAAGGAGACCCTTGCCTCCCTCAGCATGATGGCAGGTGGCAATGACACTGCTCCCAGCTGAATGATGGAACGTTTGTTGAATGCCAAGCAAGTGCCCTGTCTTTCCACCTGAGCGGCCCTGGAAGTGCCCTGATGACGGTGGTTTCTCTGCTCTTCCATGGAGCAGGCAGGAGCAGGTAGGGGCCCCCTTTTGGACATAAAGTGGCAGGAAATCAAAGAGACTGGGAAGGCAGGTACGGAAGGACCATAAGGATGGAGAGCTGAGAGGGACAAGGCTTACAAAGTAGCTGGGCAAAGGGAGCCTGGCTGTCCCATATGGGGGACTAGGCCTCGGCTGGTCACAGCTCTTGCTGGGCACTGAGGAGCAAGGGTGGGCAGCACTGCATTCCACACATGGTGGCATCTAGCATCAGAACCTCCTATATGGTATTCCATCCAGATCAGCAAAGATCAACATCGCCTTCCATTTGGAATGACTGGAACCCACGTGTGCCTGTCTGTCTTGGTAAAAAAAAAAAAAAAGAACGCAAATGTCAGTTGTTGCCCTTTTTCAAAAAAAAACTACCAGGTCTCCATGGATATGGCTCTGTGTGTGTGTGTGTGTGTGTGTGTATGTGTTAATTTAAGTACATAAGATATCAAATCAAGGGACCCAGAAAAGTCTCTACAGATAGCTCTAAAAAATACTTGGGTTGTTACTTGGATGGGCATGTTGTTGTTATTTGTCTGTTTGTTTGCCTGTGTTAGTTTTGGTTTGTTTTCTTTTGTGTGTGCGTGTGTTGTGTGTGTGTGCGCATGTGTGTTTGGTCTTTTGAGACAGAGTTTCCCGATAGCCTCAGCTGGCCTGGAGCTCACTCTGTAGACCAGGCTGGCTTTGAACTCACAGAGATCAACCTGCCTCTGCCTCCAGAGTGTTGGGATTAAAGGCATGCACCAGCACACCCAGCTGGTTTGTTTTCTTTTGAGAGAAGGTCACCTTACTACATAGCCCTGGCTGGCCTGGAATTCACAATGTAGACCAGGTTGGCCTGAAATTCATTGAGATCTGCCTGCCTCTGCCTCCTAAGTGCTGGGATTAAAGGTGTGTACTCCCATCAGTGGCTGGTTTGGGTTTTTTTTTTTTTTTTTTTTTTCCTGTGTATGAGTGTATTGTCTGTATGTAGGTTTGTGCGCCCTTTTCATGCAATGCCGCGGAGGTCAGAAGAGGGTCTCGGATTCCCCTGGAGCTGGAGTTCTCCTGGAATAGGAGTTTCAGACGGCTCTCGGCCGCCATGTGGGTGCTGGGGATCGAACCCGGGTCCTCTGTAAGAGTGGTCGGCGCTCTTAACCGCTAGGCCATCTCTCCAGCCCCTGGTTTGGGTTTTTATGACAGTCTTGCTGTGTACCCCAGAGGCTGGCCTTAAATTCACAATCCTCCTGCCTCAGTCTTCTGAGTGCTGGGATTCCAGGTATGTACCAACATATCTGACTCTGACTTTATTTTTATTATTTTATTTTTACTTGAGACAGGGTTTCCTTGTAGCCCCAGAGGGTCTGGAACTTGATATGCAGACCAGATCGGCCTCGGTCTCACAGAGATCTACCTGCCTCTCCCTTAGAGGACCTTGTTCCCAGCACTCAGGAGGCAGAGGCAGGCGGATCTCTGAGTTCAAGGCCAGCCTGGTCTACATAGCAAGCTCCAAGCCAGCTGGGACTAAAGGGAAACCCTGTCTCAAAAAGACCAAAAAAGAAAAAAAAAAAAGCCCTTGTGCCAGGCGTGGTGGTGCACGCCTTTAATCCCAGCACTTGGGAGGCAAAGGCAGGAGGATCTCTGTGAGTTCAAAGCCAGCCTGGTCCACATAGTGAGCTCCAGGACAGCTGGGGCTACAGGGCGACCCTGTCTCAAAAAGACCGAAAACAAACAATAAATTTAAAAAGACCCTGTATGGAAATAATGGTCGTGAAATGAAAAACAAAAGCAGAAATGGAAGGGGTGAGAGCGCCTTGTCTCTGCTGCGACACAGGAAGTACTGGAGCAGCAGGGCAGTCCTCTAGCTGTCCCTTCCAGGTGCTTCAGCATAATGCGGCCACTTTGTTCCTTAGTCTCTGTCAAGCTTTGTTTGCAACTTTGCTCTACATGCATGGAAAGTGACTGCATTCTAACAGAGCTGAGTGGGATTCATGCAGAGGGACCACCAGGGCTGTATGGGTGGAAAGCCTGACACTTGACCTGCTATCTCAGCCTTTACCTGAGCTGCCTAGGGCTGTCCCCGAGGAAGCGGCACTTCCCTGGCTGGCCGTGTCTTGAGAGGGTCTCCTGGGGCCAGGGCACTCTGCTCCTCAGCCCAGAGTTTTACGTGTCTCTTCCTCCCTGTTTGTGATCCAGCTGCTACTTCTAGGCCCGGAGCCTTCTGGCCTGCAGGACCCTCACTGGCAGGCAGCTGGGATGGAGCAGCCCCCTTCCGAAATGCTCTCAGCTGCTGGAGAAGCTGGCTTTTCCCAGTACAGTCCCTGTGACAGGAAAACCAACCTCAGCAACTGCTGCCTCGAAGGCTAGATTTCCCCCACTGAAGGAGGAGAAATGTGGGCAGTTTCAGCTCCCATCCCAAAGTAAGGGCATGGCCCTAGGAAGTCGGACAGCCACTGACATCCAGCTGGGAAGCAGATGAGGTTCCGGGCCTCATGGCTTCCTCCCTCTGTGATGGGCAGTAAGACTTTCCCAGGAGCCCGGCAGCTCCCCACAACAGAAAAGGCAACTAAACAAATGTCTTCAGCTTCCCTCTGAGGTGGGTTAAACCCAACATTAGGAAACTTCTAGAAGGAACCAGAAAGCACTCTCCAGAGATATATGGCTAATTCCCAGTCAGTGTGGGAGAGAAAATTCTTAGAGCCTAAGCCACCACAACAGCTGCCACCAGTGTCACTCGACTAACTCTGGAGCCCTCCAAGGTCTGACTCCAGTTACCAACCACACCATGAAGACATCAAGGTCAGAGGAGATGAAGGGACTGCTGAAGGGCCCGTTTGGGCATATCCAGGTTCCTTACCCGGGACTGTGACCCTCCACAGTGAGGCAGCCAGAAACTCAGCTGAGGGAGTGCTTTCCTCACAGCACACTGATTCCTTTGTCTTGGATGAGCAAGCCTTTGCCCAGGGATATTATGGGAAGAGGAAAGAGACTTCTGTGGGCAGGGTCAAAGGCAACAGCAGAGCCCGAGGGCCGGTGTCAGGACCTGGACAGTACCGCAGCTTTCCAGGAGTTCTGCTGTGTCATAGGCTCTGACCTGGAACCTCTCAACACTTCTCACCCTGATTTCCTGGAATGCCCACATACTACCTCTGAGAAAGCCACTTGGGGATCTGACATTCCCAGTACCAAACAGATGGCTGTGGCATGGAATTTTCATTTGCCTCGTAGCCAGTCTGGGGCCTCTGGCATGTCTCTCATCAAACACTGAGCTGGGCTTCCTCTATGGTGAATAGTGACAGCAGGCACAGACCCCACAGGCTTCCCTTATGTCAGGTACACTGTGCCTTCCCCAGCCATCCCCCTTATCTGTGGGCCCTAGAGTACAAGATAGTTACCGTAGTCCTCGAGAAGAAGGGGCCACCTGGGCTGCACCCCATTGGGCTCCCAAGGCTGCTGCTGCTTCCTCCTTTTCCTCCTCCTCCTCACTGTCTGAGGAGCTGTGCTCAGAGCTGGGGAGTAGAACGTATGAATCCTCTGAGTGTGCCCTAACCACCCTGCCAGGTTTGCCTCTTACCCCTGGGACCTCCCTGAGGACTGCAGAGGAGCAGCAGCCAGCTGCAGGCATGGGCCACGGGGCTTCCTGCCAGGTGCTGAGGAAAAGGTAAAATGGACCAGCCCAGATGGGCCTCCTTTCCTGATGCAGTCCCATTCCTAGCACTGGTCTCTACCTCTCTGGAGTCTGGTGGTCTCCCGGCTCTTGCTGCCGCAGGTCGATGACGATGGTGGGAGGTTCTGTATTCAGCCACCTGCCATCTGCCAGCTTCTGGCCTGGCTCAGGTTGAAAACCAGGCTGGTCTGATATGGCACATCTGCAACGGGAGGGGTGGTGGCCAAGTCCCTTCTATAGCATTCCTGCTACCTCCTGGGCTTGTCCAATCACAGTGCTTATGGTGGCTATGGAAGGTGCGCACACTGTGTCCTGCTAGGCACTTGGGACCATCTGCTCTGAAAGCTACCTTCAGATCAGGGCTCTCCCACAGAACAGTGCAAGACTGAAAAGCTGTATTTCAGCAGGGCTGGTAGGCAGGCCTATCATCCCAGCTACTCAGAAGGCTAAGGCAGGAGGATCACAAGTTCAGATCCAGCCTGGGAAACTTAGCCATACCTTATCGAAAAAGAAAAAGTCAAGGGAAGGATAGGGCAGTGGCCCTCAGGAGACGCAGAAGCCCGCAGGAGACCCAGAGGCCCGCAGGAGACCCAGAGGCCCTCAGGAGACCCAGAGGCCCTCAGGAGACCCAGAGGCCCGCAGGAGACCCAGAGGCCCGCAGGAGACCCAGAGGCCCTCAGGAGACGCAGAGGCAGCTCCACCCCTGCCCCCTCCAGCTTCACTCTCCCTGCAGCTGTCCTTCCTCCATATCACAGGACAAGTGCTGCCTACACCCCATCCATCTCTGTACCTCCAAATCCAAACAACAAAATCTCAGGGGAAAGTTCTAACTGGCCTCGCTGGGGTTATGGGATCAAGGCTGGACCAGTCGACTTGGCCAGAGGGGCAAAGTCATGTGATCTCTCTCCCATTCCCTGATAGTCACCTGGCTAAGGAAGGGAGATTACCCATAGTTATGGAAAGAGCCTGGGCTTTGGAGCTCAACTCCCAGCTCTGCCACTGATGGCCTGCGAAAGGTATAGCAAGCCCAGGAACCCTTCTGAGCCTCAGTTTCCCCATCAGTGAAGTGGGGATAGTGGAGCATTTGACTAATCAGATTCTTGATTCAATTTGGAAGGCCATACCACGTGTCTCACCCACTGCAGGCCCAATTAACACTGCCCAGCTGGTTCTAAGGAGACAGCATGGTTGGTAGGAAATCCCACCTGGTTCTGGCTTCCCATTCCTCTGTGTCTTGGGGTGTGTCAGCTGGCACCTTCTGGGCAGGGTTGCAGACTCTGGACTGAGTGGCACAGAGGAGGGTCAGCTGCTCCAGGAGCCTGTCCTGGGAGTGGTGTGGCGCATGCTCTGGGGATTGCCAAGACAGAGGGCTGCTTAGCTCAGGGACTGCCTCTCAGCAGCCAAGCCCTGGCTCTCATGGGCCCCTCCCTAGCTCTTTCTGAAGCCTCAAGCTCCACTCAAAGGAATTCACATCTTCATCAACAGGGACTGCTGCATTTGAACCTTGTGATATAGGTGACCATAGTGAACTGATCTGTGGACCTTTTTAAACAATAGCAGACAGGTCAGGTAGCAGGGCTGGGGAGGCAGAACAGGCACTTCTTGTGAGTTCAAGGCCAGCCTGGTCTACATAGCGAGTCCCAGGCCAGCTGGGGGTACAGGGATACCATGTCTCAACAACAAAAGCCAACAGGATTATTGTATAGATTCTTCTCATGTATGTATGGCTTGAGCCCCACAGCCTTGTTTGTGCTACACAAGTACTATGTCACAGGGTTGGGGATTTATCTCGTGGGAGAGCACTTGCCTACCATGCTCAAGGCTCTGGGTTCGGTCCTCAGCTCTGGGGGTAAAAAGGCAAAATACAACAAGTACTACGTCACTGAGTCTTACCCTAGTCCCTCTTTCATCTCTTTGCATGCTGTATTTTTCTTTTCTTTTTTGGTCTTTTCGAGACGGGGTCTCCCTGTAATCCCAGCTGTCCTGGAACTCACTATGTAGACCAGGTTGGCCTGGAACTCACAGAGCTCTGCCTGCCTCTGCTTCCCAAATGCTGAAAATAAAGGTGTGTGCCACCCCACCTGGCCTGCATGCTGTATCTTTCTGTGTGAAGAGTTTGCTCACTGAACTGCAAGAGCACTCTCTGATGCGTCTGATTTAGCTAGACCCCCGTTGAATTGGGGCTGTTTCCAGGGTTATAAAGTGCACTGCAATGAACATTCTAGAATATGCTGGATTATTATTACCAGCTGGATTATGTGTGTAGGAAAGATTTTTCAAAAGGAGATTAGTTGGTGGGCATGGCAATCTCAGTACTTGAGATATAGAAGCAAAAAGGCCAGCTTCAGCTATATATGAAGGTTGAGGCCAGCCTGAGCTACATGATACTATGTCTTAACAAAACATAACAAAGAAATGGCAGGGGGCAGGAGAGATGACTCAGCAATTAAGGGCACTGACTGCTCTTGCAGAGGACCTGGGTTTGTTTTCTAGTATCCATATGGCAGCTCACACAACTGACTGTAACTCCCAGTCCAGGGATCTGATGCCCTCTTCCGGCCTCCACAGGCACTGCATACATGTGGTGCTCTTATGTACAAGCAGGCAAAAACTCATACACATAAAATTTTTTTTTGGTCTTTTTGAGACGGGTCTCCCTTTAGTCTCAGCTGGCCTGGAGCTTGATATGTAGACCAGGGTGGCCTTGAACTCACAGAGATCTGCCTGCCTCTGCCTCTTGATAAAATACAATTTTTACCTTTTTTTTGTCTTTTTGAGACAGGGTCTCCCTGCAGCCCCAGCTATCCTGGAACTCACTCTGTAGACCAGGCTGGCCTTGAACTCACAAAGATCCGCCTGCCTCTGCCTCCCGAGTGCTAGGATTAAAGGCGTGCACCACCACGCCTGGCCAATTTTTATTATTTATTTTTTTAATTTTATTTATTTTTGTATGTGTGTGAATGTACTGTCTGCATGTAGGTTTGTGCATCCGTGTCATGCAATGCCTCGGAGGTCAGAAGAGGGTGTCGGATTCCCCTGGAACTGGAGTTAAAGACGGTTCTCAGCTGCCATGTGGGTGCTGGGGATTGAACCCGGGTCCTCTGCAAGAGCAGTCGGCACTCTTAACCGCTAGGCCCTCTCTCCAGCCCCAATAAAATACAATTTTTAAAAAGGAATAGCTTAAGGATCATGAGCCTTTAGAGTAGCTACTAGATTCTGCTATGCCATATTCCAGAGAGGGTACTCACTACACATGCCTGTCAGCCCATCAGCAGGTCCAACCCACTACATCTTCAGCAAGGGATATGAACTACAATCAAATTCTGCTGAAGCCAGGTATGATGTCATATGCAGCATTTTCGAATCTGAAGCAGGAGAATTGCCATGGGTGCCAGGCTAGCCTGAGCTACACAGCAGTTTGAGCTATAGTGTGAGACCCTGTCTTAAAAACAAAAGCCAAAGCCAGAGGTGGTGGCGCCTGCCTTTAATCTCAGCACTTGAGAGGCAGAGCAGACAGATCTCTGTGATTTCAAGGCCAGCCTGGTCTACATAGTGAGTTCCAGGCCAGCTGGGGTTACAGGGAGATGCTGTCTTAAAAAGACAAAAACAAACCAAAAAGCCTGGGCCCTGCTCTTGCTCCTCAGCAGCAGACTATTTCCACTTGCATTGGAGGTTTGAGTGGGAGGAAGAGTGGGAGGAGCTTTTGTTTGTGCAGAGACTCAGCAAGGCCACAGTGCAGAGTCTTTCCTTACTTTCTGACAAGAAAGGGTGACAACCCGCAGCCTTTCTTTTGAAACAGGATATGGAGATGCAGAAGTGTAGAAGTTGAAGGCAGAGTGAAACAGGCGGGGCCTGCTTTCCCTCAGGAAGAAAGAGAGGAAGAGGAAAAGGAAGAAGAGAAAGAAGGAAGCCAGAGAAGGTATGAGGAGGAAAAGGGGTGAGTCACCAGGCAGGGCTTAGTCTGAAGGGCTCCCAGGGTCCGAGCATGCTTGGCACAGAGTAGGCAGATACAAATGTGATGAATGAGTGAGTGAATGAAGTCTTGTAAGGACTAGCAATGTGTGTACTCAGGACAGTGAGAGGCTGACGAACCCCACCCCTGTCATTGAGAGGCCCAGAGAGCTTTTGTGGGGATGTAGTTGGGCTCCAGTGTTGAAGGCCAGACCTTGGCAGTGCTCAGCAAACCACCAGGCAGTTCGGGGTCCACAGTCACCGTGGTCATCTTGTCTCCCTGGCAGACTCTGAAGGATGTAATCCAAATCCCAGTGTTCAAGTTGCTGAAATGATGAAACTGGTGATTACAGGACTACAGTGGGGTTTCATAGGCAAGACTCCCATTTTCATAGTGGGTTCTGCCAGCAGAGGGTGTCACGGGTCGTGTGGGGCTGCAGGCAACCATGGAAGAAAATTGGGCCTGGGACCCCATTGGTTTCAGGTTATGTACAACCCTTGTAATAATGCACATGGCAATCTAGCTCCTTCATCTCCCTGTGTTTTGCACATACCCCCACCTTCAAACAATGCATGAGCAACTTCAGAATCTCCCGATCCCCACCTGCATCTGGCTACATGCACCTCCATCTCTGGAGAATGGTATAAGTCTGCTCACTCTTGGTAGCAATCACACTTAGATAGTTTCTATTCAAGTTTATCCCCAACATATCTGGGTATGAAGAATAAAAGGACTGATCTGGTCTGAACTTGTTGTTGTTGTTGTTGTTGTTAGTTTTTGTTGTTTGGGGGAATGGTTTTGAGACATGGTCTCTCCAGCTGGCCTGGAACTCGCTATGTAGACCAGGCTGTCCTCAGTCTCATAGAGAGTCTTGTGCCTCTATCTCCCAAGTGGTGGGTCTTAGTCTTGCACCAGTACTCCCAGCTTGAACTGGTTTGGGGTGCTTACATAGTAAGCCAAAACTGTGTCCTCTACTAACCTTTTAGGGAAAATCCCCTATTTCCTATTTTATGCCTATGCAAAATTGAGCATCCATATGATTAAAATCAGATGCATTATGGGAAAGGGACATGTGCAATAAGAAAAATGAATATATGACCTAATCTGTCAATCAAAATGGAGAACCACCAAATTATGGTTCTTTTCTTCTTTTTCTTTCTTTCTTTTTTTTTTTTTTTTTTTTTTCCCACTGGCCTAAGATGGTTCTTTCTGTGTGAAGAGTTTGCTCACTGAACTGCAAGGGCACCTCTCTGATGCGTCTGATTTAGCTAGACCCCCGTTGAATTGGGGCTGTTTCCAGGGTTATAAAGTGCACTGCAATGAACATTCTAGAATATGCTGGATTATTATTACCAGCTGGATTATGTGTGTAGGAAAGATTTTTCAAAAGGAGATTAGTTGGTGGGCATGGCAATCTCAGTACTTGAGATATAGAAGCAAAAAGGCCAGCTTCAGCTATATATGAAGGTTGAGGCCAGCCTGAGCTACATGATACTATGTCTTAACAAAACATAACAAAGAAATGGCAGGGGGCAGGAGAGATGCTCAGCAATTAAGGGCACCTGACTGCTCTTGCAGAGGACCTGGGTTTGTTTTCTCAGTATCCATATGGCAGCTCACCAACTGACTGTAACTCCAGTCCAGGGATCTGATGCCCTCTTCCGGCCTCCACAGGCACGATACATGTGTGCTCTTATGTACGCAGGCAAAAACTCATACACATAAAATTTTTTTTTTGGTTTTTTGTATTTTTTGAGACAGGGTCTCTCTTTTAGTCCCAGCTGGCCTGGAGCTTGCTATGTAGACAAGGCTGGCCTTGAACTCAAAGAGATCTGCCTGCCTCTGCCTCCCAAGTGCTGGGATCAAAGGCATGTGCCACAACACCCAGCCCAAACTATGCTTCCTAATAACCAGCCCCTCCTTCTCTTGAACTCTGTAGAATGAAGCCCTGAACAGTAATCAGGCCCTTGAGTACTCTCATTCATGTGGCCTGCTGTCAATTCTTTGGATTAGAGGCCAAGAACCCAGAAATACTTGGCCCAGACCCTGATCACCAGTAAGGACAGAGTGGTATTCAGGGTTTAAATGCATTTAGCAAATGAATGCAGTGTCTTTTGTGAATGATCACAAATGGAACCCTTCTTTTAAGCTGGGACCTGAATTTCTTGGCACCTCTTTCCTAGGCTTTTTTTTTTTTTTTTGGTGGGGGAGGCGGGGATAGGTCAATGCTTTTAGGCAGAAGATGTTTGACCTGGAGGAAACATCCCTGCCCTTTCTTTTGGAGACAGGGTCTCATTGTAGCCCAGGCTGGGCTTCAACTCTCTATTTAGTCAAGGATGACCTTGAACATCTGATCCTCTTAGTGCTGGGATTATGGGCATGCACCACCATGCCTTGTTTATGCAGTGCTGGGAATTAAACTCAGAGCCTCTTACCAGCAAGGTAAGCACTGCACCACCTCAGGTTCATCCTCAGATTCTCTCCATGCCCCCATGTCTTTGTAAACTGTTTATACCAGTTCAAGATGTTTGCAAGTTTTAAAAGATTCACAATTGCCAGGCGTGGTGGCGCATGCCTTTAATCCTAGCACTTGGGAGGCAGAGGCAGGCGGATCTTTGTGAGTTCAAGGCCAGCCTGGTCTACAGAGTGAGTTCCAGGATAGCTGGGACTACAGGGAGACCCTGTCTTGAAAAGACCAAAAAATTTAAAAAAAAAGGAAAAAATAAAAGATTCACAATTATTTGAACCTAGCGGGTCTACTACATGCTGGATTGGAGAACTTGGCCTAGATGACTTGGGACAGAAATGGGTATAAGGGAGGAGGGGTGAGTGAACCTACAGTGAATGTTTATGCACAGCTTTCCTACCTCTTTTTTTTTTTTTTAATTAATGTGTATGAATGTACTGTCTGCATGCAGGTTTGTGCACCCATGTCGTGCAATGCCGCGGAGGTCAGAAGAGGGTGTCGGGTTCCCCTAGAACTGAGTTCTCTTGGAATTGGAGTTACAGATGGTTCTCAGCTGCCATGTGGGTGCTGGGGATCAAACCCAGGTCCTCTGCAAGAGCAGTCGGTGCTCTTAACCGCTAGGCCATCTCTCTAGCCCCCCTGCTGGTTCTTTTACTAAGGCACTGAATCTGACTTGGACAGCTGCTCTTAGCATGTGAGACCTACACACAGAGAGGACATTGCTTCAGCAGTGTCTGGTTCTGCCTTATGCATGGTTGTGTGACTTCAGATACCCATGCTTGGGGTTGGCTCCATGTTCTAAAAAGACTGGAGTAGCTTTTTCTTCCTGTTGTTACCGACGCTTCCTGAGGGTGGGAGTGCCCTCCTAGGCCCCCCCGACCATGACGACAGGAGGAGCTTCTTGATGGGTGGGATCTGGGCCTGGGGTCTTAAGACTGGCAGCTGGTTCTAGCCTCAGCAGTATATGGGGAATGTGGCCACACCCCAGGGGACTGGCCTGAGGGTGGCCAGGCAGGAGTGACACCTACCTGGAGGGAGAGCACTGGCCCTCCTTCATGAGGACGCTCTGAGGGTGCTTCTAGGTGTGGTACTGCCTCCAAAGCTTGGCCTTGGTCACCACGGGCTGGGTCCTGGGCATCTCGGGTCACTTTCTGCAAGATGTCTTTCTCTATCATCTTCCGCCTCTCCCGGCGCAGGGCTCTGCGTTTTGAAGCATCTAAGGGCTTTGTCTTCGGCTCTCCTTCCAAAGAAAGGGCGGCTTCTTTTTCCTGGGAGCCCCAGGGAAGACTCTGGGATCCTCTGGTATTAGAGGACAGGTTCCCAAAGTTGCCCTTCAGCCAAGTGGGGGTCTCCCCTGCCACCATAAAAAAAGGGCTGCTCTTGTCATAGCTCTGGCAAGACGGGGCAGGGTCTTTTTCTTCCTGAGGGGCTAAGTCCCTTCCACTCCCAGGTTCTATGGCAAGTCTCCCAGGCACCAGAAGCAACTGAGAAGAAAAATGTGTCCTCTGTGAGCATCTGCAGAAATACTTTAGTGGATTCTTTTTCATGGTAAAATACATATATAAAGGAAAATTACCCATTTTAACCCTTTAAAAATAAATGAACCCAGTGGTGTTGGGGATCGAATCTAGGGCTTCCCAAATGCTAAGTCAGCACCCTGCTACTAAGTTATATTCTAGCCCTCTTTTTACTTTTTAAAAATCTGAGTGCCAGGCATGGTGGCACACACCTTTAATCCTAGCACTTGGGAACCAGAGGCAGGCAGATCTCTGTGAGTTCAAGCCTACCCTGGTCTACATAGTGAGTTCCAGGCTAGCTGGGGCTACAGGGAGACCCTGTCTCAAAAAAAAAAAAAAAAAAAAATTGAGACAGGGTCTCTGAGTAGCACAGGCCTATCTTGAACTTTTTTTTTTAGGACAAGTTCTCATGTAGCCTAGGCTACCTCTGAATGTTCTGTGTAGATAAGAATGGTTTGAACTTCTGACCCTCCTGCCTCTGTGTCCTGAGTGGTGGGATTACAAGGCTATGCCACACCTGATTTTGGCCTTGAACTTAAAGAATTTATTTTTTATTTTTTATTTTTATTTTTTTTTAAGGATTGGAATATTTATTTTTTTTTATTTTTAATTTTATTTATTTTTGTATGTGTATGAATCTACTGCCTGCATATAGGTTTGTGCACCCATGTCGTGCAATGCCGCGGATGTCAGAAGAGGGTGTCGGATTCCCCTGGAACTGGAGTTCTCCTGGAATTGGAGTTACAGATGGTTCTTAGCCGCCATGTGGGTGCTGGGGATCAAACCAATTACTCTTAATTGGTGCTCTTAACTGCTAGGCTATCTCTCCAGCACCTATTTATTATTTTTATTTTATGTGTATGATACATACCCCCACCTTCAAACAATGCATGAGCAACCTAAGAATCTCCCAATCCCCACCCACCTGCATCTGGCTGCATGCACCTCCATCTCTGGAGAATAAGTCTCCTCATTCTTGGTAGCAATCACACTTAGATAGTTTCTATTCAAGTTTATCCCCAACATATCTGGGTATGAAGAATAAAAGGGCTGATTTGGCCTGAACTTTTTTTGTTGTTGTTGTTGTTTTTAGTTTTTGTTTGGGGGAATGGTTTTGAGACATGGTCTCCCCAGCTGGCCTGGAACTGGCTATGTAGACCAGGCTGTCCTCAGTCTCATAGAGAGTCTCGTAGTGTGTGGCCTGCATGTGTGTAAGTGCACCCATGTTGTGCAATGCCTGTGGAAGTCAGAAAAGGGCATCAGATACTCTAGAACTGGAGTTAACAGATAGCTGTTAACTGCCATGTGGGTGCCAGGAACTGGACCCAGGCCCTCTGTAAGAGCAGCCAGTGCTCTTAGCTGCTAGTCATCTCTCCAGCCCCTTGGCCTTGAACTTTGATGCTCCTGCTTCAACCTCCAAACAGCAGAGATTACAGGCCTGTGCTACCAGGTCCAGATGAACTACTGTGTTTTGATAGGGCTCCTGGTCTCCCTCAGGGTCCCAGGAAACAAACATAGGACTGTAGTACTGACTGCTCCTGTGACTAGGAGGCCTGAGCTTGTGCTGTGGCCTTTTCTGGTTGTTTCCTGGCCCTTTCCTGACTTCCCAACCAGTATAGCAGCAGACACCATTGAACAAGCATTTATGGAACACCTTTTCCCCTCTGGCTCCCCACTAGAGCCCTTGGTAACCCCTCATAGGTTCAAAGCACTTGGGGTTAGATGGTTATGAAGCCATTTGTGTTAGGGAGAGACACTTGAGATAGGTAGTTGTAACAATGGCCAGACAGTGCAGAGTGTGTTGGCAGAAAACAGGACAGAGGATTGTGGCAAAAATCAGATGGAAACTCAAGTATGCTTGGTATACTGAAAGGGAGATGTAGTGTTTAGGAGCTGGGTACCTGAACCTGGGCTATCCCTGGAAAAAGACAGGCAAGACCAGTTTTTTTGTTTTTTTGTTTGTTTGTTTTAGCTTTTTTGAGCTGGGACAGGGTCTCCCTGTAGCTCCAGCTGTCCTGGAACTCATTATGTAGACCAGGCTGGCCTTAAACTCACAAAGATTTGCCTACCTTGCCTCCTGAGTGCTGGGATTAAAGGCGTGCACCACCATGCCCAGTAAGATCAGTGGTTTTAATCATTATAGACCTACACTGTTGGAATACCCCCAAGAGCTGTGATTTCTGTCTCTCTGTCTCTCTGCCCCCCCCCCACCAGAGTGCCTGGCTCAGTGGGTCCCTGTTAGTCTTCCAAAGACTGGGGGTGAAGAACTTACTGCAGCAACACAGGTCTCAGGGTCATCAGCCAGCTCCTCAGCCAGGTCTGGAATCAGGACAGGCTGGTTTCGCTGAAAGATGAAGGGCTCCTCTTCTTCAAAATCAGACTGTGGAGAGACCAGGGGACTTGGGATGATAAGGCAGCCCTGCTTTGACAACCTACCCAGGGACACCTGGGCAGATCCATTCCCTCCCATAGGGCCTTGTCCTGCTATGCTTTCTGCAGCAGAGTGACAGGCTCAGCAGCACACTCATGGGGTGAGATGCAGCCTCCCCTTTTCACAAGCACCTGCTACACAAGCTCCTTACCCACAGCAAGTGCTGCATTAATGTACAGTGCTGGATAATGGCAGTGAAGGACTGAGAGTGGAGTCCAGCCCGCTTCCACACTGACTCATCACTTAACACAGGAGCTTTGGTTTTCTGTCTCTAAAGGAGAGGTTCACAATGGCCTGCCGACTTTCAGGGGCATCAGGAAGCAATGACATTATTCAATTATGGAGGCACTGCCATGGCTACCTCTTCTCTGGCCTTATCATGCACTAGATGGTCCCAGAGTCCCTATTCTGTGATGTTCATCTTTGCAAATGCCTAGTTAAGACCTGAACCTGGCATCTTGCTTCTAAAACTCTTGTCCCTCGCTTTTTTTTTGTCCCTCACTTTCAGTGCCAACCAGTTGATCACTAGCAAGATTACTGTCCACTTTCACCTCTATGTAAATGGCCACTGGTACTGAGCATCTTCAAGGGCCACCTCAGTGACCCCAACATCTAGTGGCAGAATCCCCCAGGGATCCCTCTCAATGGTGGTGCTGGCCTCAATCTGGCCCAAGAGATTTGAGAGCAGCAGGGTATAAGACCTGACCTTTGGGGGCTGGAGAGACGGCCTAGCGGTTAAGAGCGCTGACTGCTCTTACAGAGGACCTGGGTTCGATCCCCAGCACCCACATGGCAGCCGAGAACCATCTGAAACTCCAATTCTAGAAGAACTCAGTTCCAGGGGAATCCGACACCCTCTTCTGACCTCTGCGGCATTGCACGACACGGGTACACAAACTTGCATGCAGACAGTACATTGATACACATACATAAATAAATAAATGCCGGGCATGGTGGCGCACGCCTTTATTTTTATTTATTTATTTATTTATTTATTTATTTATTTATTTATTTATTTATTTTTAGTCTTTTCGAGACAGGGTCTCCTTGTAGCCCCAGCTGTCCTGGAACTCGCTCTGTAGATCAGGCTGGCCTTGAACTCACAAAGATCCGCCTGCCTCTGCCTCCCAAGTGCTAGGATTAAAGGCGTGCGCCACCACGTCTGGCTCGGCGAACGAGCTTTAATCCTAGCACTTGGGAGGCAGAGGCACGCGGATCTCTGCGAGTTCGAGGCCAGCTTGGTCTACAGAGTGAGTTCCAGGACAGCCAGGGCTACAGGGAGACCCTGTCTCAAAAAAAAAAGACCCGACCTTTGACACTGAGTCCACCCAGGTCCCACACGAGGGCCAGGACCGCTGCAGGAGTGGCTTAGAAGATATAAAGCTCTTGCTCACCAGAGAAGAGTCCGAATCCAGGGATGGCAGCTGGTCTTTGACAGCTTTAAGGATGGCATCCCAGGGAGAGCCTGGCAAGGACACTATATCTTTATCTTTGAATGCCATGGAGGTCCAGGGTCACAGGATGTCCTCTCTCTGCACCATCATTGGAGGATACCTGCAGAACACATAGGGCGAGGCAGCAGCCTTTTTTTTTAATTTAATTTTTTTTTAGTTTTATCCTTTTTGGGGGGTATTTTTGAGGCAGGGTCTCCCTTTTAGTACCAGCTGTCCTGAAGCTCGCGCTGTAGACCAGGCTGGCCTTGAACCCACAGAGATCCGCCTACCTCTGCCTCCGGAGTACTGGGATTAAAGGCTTGTGCCACCTTGCCCAGCTTATTTTTTATGTGTATGAATGTACAGTCTGCATGTAGGTTTGTGCACCCATGTTGTGAAATGCTGCGGAGGTCAGAAGAGGATGTCAGATTCCCCTGGAACTGGAGTTAAAGATGGTTCTCAGCCATCATGTGGGTGCTGGGGATCAAACCCAGGTCCTCTGCAAGAGCAGTCGGTGCTCTTAACCACTAGGCCATCTCTCCAGCCCGGCAGCAGCCTTTTCAAAGCCTTGAGCAACCAAAGATGAAAACAGACCCAGGATTTCCACTTCCTGCCCATTTCCTGTGGTTCAGAGAGCTTGTCTTACTGGGTAGCAGGACTGTGTGCATGGATTATACATAGTGAGCGTAGTGCCTGAATATATATGTATGTGATGTATTTAATGATCTGTACATATGAAAATATAGATGTACTGATATGAATATTTGGTTATTTATAATACTTATGACATATTTATCCTATATAACAGATACTTTTATCTCCATTTTATAGGTTCAGAAAGGTTGGCAAATAGCAAAGAGAAACAACATGAAGAGCTGGGGATGAACTTCAGTGGTAGAGCATTTGCCTATCATACATGAGTCCAATCCCCAGCACTGAGAAAACAGAGGGATTTAAGATATCTCAGCAGTTAAAAGTGAATACTGCTCTCGCAGAAGACCCAAATTCATTCCCAGCACCACAACTGCCTGTAATTCCAGCTCCAGGGGGATCCAACAGCCTTTGGCCTCCACTGGTACCTGTACTCACATGCACACATGCATATATGCCTACAGGCACACCTGTAAATAATAATACCAAAGTTGCTGGAGATGGTGCTGAATGCCTTTAATCCCAGCACTCAGGAGGCAGAGGCAGAGGCAGGTGGATCTCTGTGAGTTCAAGACCAGCCTGGTCTACATAGTGAGTTCCAGGACAGCTGGAGCTACAAGGAGACCCTGCTCAAAAAGATAATAAATAAATAAATAAATAATAAAATAAAACCACCAGAGGCTAAAGAGATGGTTCAGCAGTTAAGAGCACTGGGTACTCTTGCAGAGGAGGACCCACCCAGGTTCAGTTCCTAGCACCCACATGGTGTCTAACAACCATGCAAAACTCCAGTTCCAGGGGATCTGATGCTGCTCTCCTCTGGCCTCTGAGAGCATTGCATGACACTGATTCACTTACCTATAAGGAGGTAAAACAATGATACATATAAAAATAAAAGCAGAGTGGGTGGCCCACACTTTTATTTATATATATATATATATATATTTTTTTTTTTTTGTCTTTTCAAGACAGGGTCTACCTGTAGCCCCAGCTGTCCTGAAACTCACTCTGTAGACCAGGCTGGCCTTGAACACACAAAGATCCACCTGCCTCTGCCTCCCAAGTGCTAGGATTAAAAGTGTGCGCCACCCTCCCACCCCCGCTTATTTTTTTATATATATTTTTATTTTTTTATGTGTATGAGTGTACTGTCTGCATGTAGGTTGGTGCACCCGTGCCGTGCAATGCCGCAGAGGTCAGAAGAGGGCGTCGGATTCCCCTGGAACTGGAGTCAAAGACAGTTCTTAGCCCGCCATGTGGGTGCTGGGAATGAAACCCGCGTCCTCTGCAAGAGCAGTCAGTGCTCTTAACCGCTGAGCCATCTCTCCAGCCCCTGCCCACACTTTTAATCCCAAGACTCGGGACAAAGAGGCAGGCAGATCTTTGTTCAAGACCAGCCTGGTCTACATAGCAAGTTCCAGGCCAGCTGGGGATACAGGGATACCCTGTTTCAAAAAAAGACAAATAAAAATAAATAAATAAATAAATAAATAAATAAATAAATAAATAAATGGATTATGCAAGCGATTTTGTTTGGTGTCATCACTCAGATGAGCCCCTATAACCCAGACCCAGGCTCAGCCCCACTCGTTCCATCTCAGATGGCGGACCCTCAGGCAAAGGAAACTTTAGGATTGTGGGATGAAGGCCTAAGCAGACCCTTATGGCCGAGAACGATCAGGCACATCAGCCATCGTTCTGAACCAGGGATGAGTGGAGGCTTCAGACCTCTGGGTGCTGGTAATAAGGATAGGTGCCGGGGGACCCTGTACTGAGAGCGGCTGGAGGAGACGCTTCTGGTACACGCACCAGGAGGGTGTTTTGGAACCTGGGTTCTTGCAGTTGGGCACAGCATTGGCCAAGGGCAGGAGAATTACCGAGGTGAAGGGAGCCACTCACTGGAGACCGACTGTCCTGGAGTAAGGCGGCAGCGGAGCTAGCAGGGCGTCTCTAAATTGGTTCAAGTACTCCCGCCCGTTGGCCCCGCCCCCCGCAAGGCGTCGTTGTCATGACGACTAGACTGGAGCAGAACCAGCCTCTGAGTGTTAAAACCCGAAGGATCACCCTCTCCGCTGGTCGCAATCCGGGTGGACTCCGCGTCGCATGGGTTTCTTCGGTCACTCATAAGCCTCGGCCTGCTTCTCCCGGTCTTCAGCAAGGCCGCCAAGCTGCGTGGGACCAGCCGCCGAGCTGACGTACCCCAGCACACAGCTGAGCCAGCCGAGTCACCTCCCTCCTCTCTGCTGCGGGATTGGTTTTTGGGCGGCGGAGGGGCGGGGCCCAAATCTGTCCGTTCATTGGCTGGCGGGACGAGCCAATAACACGACTTCTACCATCTTCCCGGCTTGCTCTGCGCATTCACTCAATCTCTTCCTGGGTGGGCCGGGCCCAGGGGCGGCGGCTGGTGAGGGAGCTTGGAGTCGCGTCTGGAGGGCGGCTCAGGGACCTGAGGCCGCGCAGGTAGGCCGGGCGGCAGCATGGCCCGCCGGGAGAGGTTTCCTGTGGAGCCCTGGATCCGCCCGGCCCTGCGCTTGCCCGCCGCAAGGCTTGAGGGCGCTGGCCCGGCTCCGTGGCGCTGGACCACGGGTCCCGCGAGGTGCCTGCTAGCGGCGTCCCCAGACACACGTAGGACTGTGGACGCGCAGGGTCTCTGGGACTCGTCAGGGCCGGAACCGCGCCGCTCTTCCGCGAGCTGCAGGCCGTCCTTTGGGACTTTAACGGATCTCTTTGCAAGAGTGACAGTCACCACCGGGATAGATTAAAATTCTTTTAATTCTTTTTTTGGGGGGTGTATTTTTGAGGTAGGGTCTCCCTTTTCATCCCAGTTGGCCTGGAGCTCGCTCTGTAGACCAGGCTGGCCTTGAACACAGAGATCGTCTGCCTCCGCCTCTCGAGTGCTGGGATTAAAGGCGAGCACCACCACGCCCGGCTATTTTTTTTTTTTTTTGAGTCAAAGAGTAACACGTTTTACAAAGTAGACAGGAATGAAAAAGGGAGGGCAGGTTAAAAAAGGACATCCCCAGCGCTGCTACTGAAGTTCTGGAAACAAGGTGCAGAAGACATACAACTACTTGCTTGACCCAAATCGTTTTTGTTTTTGATCAGGACCTCATTACGTAGTCCAGGCTGGTCTCCATACCAATCTTCCTGTCTCATCCTCCCAAGTGATGGGATTACAGGTGTGAGCCTGCCACTCCAGGTTTAGATCATTATTCTGTCATTATATGCTGTCCCCAGGAAGGGGGAGCATGTATCTGCTCTCTTGGTTCTTTTTTTTTTTTTTTTTTTTTGTCTTTTTGAGATAGGGTCTCCCTGTAGCTCTGGCTGTCCTGGAACTCACTCTGTAGACCAGGCTGGCCTTAAACTCAAAAAGATCCACCTGCTTCTGCCTCCCAAGTGCGTGTGCTGCCTTGCCCAGATGTTGGTTCATTCTTAACTGAAGTGAGGAGCTTGCGTGTCACCTTTTTTTGTTTGGTTTGGTTTGGTTTTTGTGTTTTTTTTGTTGTTGAGATCAATGCTAGGCAAATACAGTATCACTGAAATACCTTTGACCTTTATACCTCAGTCTCAGAAGTGTGCTACCAGGACCAACTTTGTCTGTTTTGTCTGTCATCAACAGAGAAGAATGCTAGGGTACTTAGGGACATTCTGTGGTGAAAACTGAGGTTTTAATGTCTGTGGTCTTTCACTGCATCTATAGGTCATCTGAACATGGCATGGTAGTCTTTTCCTGCTCTGTTCCCTCCCATCCCCCACCCCATTGCCCTGTGGGGATCAGACATTGGGCTTTATGCAGGCGGGGCAAGTGCTCTACCAACTGAGTTCTAATTCAGCCCTCTCCTCTCTCCCTCTTGTATATTAGCTTCCTGTTGTTCCTGCACTTAAGGGTTTCAGAAGGTCAGTGGCTTGCCTTTGGTTTGAACCGGTACTGGAATAAAGGACCCCTAATCACAGATTCATCAACCTGGTGATGCCCCATCTCAGTGAAAGGATCACCCCTTTTCCCATTCTTCTCATAGGCTTACATGGGTAGATTCGTGCTTGGGTGACATTTGCTAGATGCCACAGGTCACACATTAGGGGCTTTCTTTCCTTTTTTTGGGTGGGGGTCTTTTTGAGACAGGATTTCCCTGTAGCCCCAGATGGCTTGGAACTCACTATGTGGACCAGGGTGGCCTTGAACTCACAGAAATCTGGCTGCCTCCACCTCCCAAGTGGTGGGATTAACGGGGTGCACCACCACACCCGGCCTAGGTCTATGATTTTTAATGAATTCAGTCATGTATGAACCACCATATGTACAGAACAGGCCTCTTGCCCCTCAGACCCCCCCTGCTGGCCCCTTTGGAGTCCCACTGATCTCTCTCCCACGCCTTTGTTTTCCCCTCTGCGGAATGCTGGGTCATGCACTAAGCAGCCTTCACTGTGGCTCCTTCCGTTTAGCGGAATGCAGCTGAGGTATCTTGTGTGTGTCAGCTGTTCGCGCTCCCTGGCCGTTGCAGCACTTACTGTGTGAATGTGCCACTGTCTACCTTTTCTTTAAACAAAAAAAAAATTTTGGAGGCAAGGTGTTGCTATATAGTCCAGGTTGGCCTCAAACTCACAATCTTGCCTCTATCTCACAAGTGCTACAGTAACTTGTGTACCTCTACACACACCCTTCCATGTAGTTGGTTGGTTTTCAGTGCTGGAGATGAAACATGATGTTGGACATGCTAATGCTAGTAAATACTGCATCCCTAGCCCTTTTTTGTTAAAGATTTAGCATACTATATATATAATGATTGGAACTATAGCGCTTTTTTTTACTTATGCACCATCTACCTTAACGATACCTGATACGACGAGATGGGACATACTATCCTAGACATATATATATATATATATGTCTTTTTGAGACAGTGTCTCCCTTTAGTCCCAGCTGTCCTGGAACTCTCTATGTAGCTATGTAGAACAGGCTGGCTTTGAACTCACAGAGATCCACTTGTCTCTGCCCCCGAGTGCTGGGATCAAAGGTGTGTGCCACCACACCCTGCAATATTTATTTTTATTTATTGTTTAATAAATTTATTTTTTTTTTTTTTTGGTCTTTTTCGAGACAGGGTCTCCCTGTGGCCCCAGCTGTCCTGGAACTTGCTCTGTAGACCAGGCTGGCCTTGAACTCACAAAGATCCACCTGCCTCTGCCTCCCAAGTGCTAGGATTAAAGGCGTGCGCCACCACGCCCGGCTTGCAATATTTATTTTTACTATATATTCATGTGTGTCTGTGGGATGTGTGTGCACATGAGTGCAGGTTCCCACAGAGGCCAGAATTATGAGTAGTTAGTGCAGGGAACTGAACTTGTATCCTCTGAAAGAACAGTATGTGCTTTTAACTACTAAGCAAACTCCCCAGGATGCTACCCCTAACCCTCCAGTTCTTTTTTTTTTTTAATTTTATTTATTTTCTATGTGTATCAATGTACTGTCTGCATGCAGGTTTGTGCACCCGTGTCGTGCAATGCCGCAGAGGTCAGAAGAGGGTGTCGGGTTCCCCTGGAACTGGAGTTCTTCTGGAATTGGAGTTACAGACCGTTCTCAGCCGCCATGTGGGTGCTAGGGATCGAACCCGAGTCCTCTGCAAGAGCAGTCGGCACTCTTAACTGTTAGGCCATCTCTCCAGTCCCCTTTGTTTTGTTTTATTTTTTTATTTATCTTTTTTATGTGTATGAGTGTACTGTTTGCATGTAGGTTTGTGCACCTGTGTCGTGCAATGCCGCAGAGGTCAGAAGAGGGTGTCAGGTGTCAGATTCCCCTGGAACTGGAGTTAAAGACGGTTCTTAGCCACCGTGTGGGTGCTGGGAATCTAACCTGGGTCCTCTGCAAGAGCAGTTGGTGCTCTTAACTGCTGAACCATCTCTCCAGCCCCCTGTTTTGTTTTGTTTTTATTTTTATTTTTTCTGAGACAGGGTTTCCCTGTAGCCTCAGCTGACCCGGAACTCACTCTGTAGACAAGGCTAGCCTTGATCTTATAGAGATCCGTCTGCCTCTGTCTCCTGAGTATTAGGATTAAAGACGTATCACCATGCCCAGCTTCCATTTTTTGTAGCTGCAGCCCTTTGACATCCCGTGTCCATTAAACAGTGAGGAGCTAGGACTGGAGAAACTAAGACACAGCTAAATTTTGCTCCAAGTCCAAATCTAGAAGCAGTTTGGGCTAAATGATCCAGTCAGCACTGTTTTATTGACCTGAGAGGTTATGGGCTCCTGAACAGTTTCCTTGTAGAACCTGTGGTGTGAAAAGTATATCGGCATACTTAGTGACTCTCCTGTCTGGTGGCAAGCTTACTAGTGATGATATGATAGGCTGATGTTTGAACAAAGCTAATTTACTGGGCGTGGTGGCACACACCTTTAATCCTTGCCTCAGGAGGCAGAGGCAGGTGGATCTCTGTGAGTTCAAGGCCAGCCTGGTCTACATACTGAATTCCAGGCCGGGGGTGGGGGTGGGGTGGGGGCTACAGGGAGAGCCTGTCTCAAAAAACCAAAAATAAATAAATACATAAATAAAGCTAAGTCCAGTGTGGTGACTTCAGTCCCTTAGGAGTAAGGTGATTGCCACAGTGGGTATTTCATTCCTGTCAACAGCCAGGAAGGAAGAACTAACCTCTGGGCCTCCTTCTGCAGCCATGTCTGAGCTCAGTGATGAAGCCAGCGAGCCAGAGCTCCTGAACTGTAGCTTGTCCATGTGGCATGGGCTAGGCACGCAAGTCAGCCGGGAGGAGCTGGACGTCCCCTTGGATCTTCATACAGCTGCTTCCATCGGACAGTATGAGGTGGTAAAGGAGTGTGTGCAGCGGTAAGAAGTCGTGGGAGTGTCCCTTTGCCTTACATTTTAAAAGGCTTCAGCTCCCACATGCTGGAGTCTTGCAGAGTTGTAGACCTTTAATACATGTGGGTAGGTTCACCTGCTTATTGCAGGAAGTTCTCACTGGTGACTTATGCTGGAAGATGGCAGTTTTGATTTCCATGAAGAAAAAGATACTTTCAACTTACATTGTAGGTTTTGTTTTTGTTTTTTTCTCTTCCCTCCCTTTAGCCCCAGCTGTCCTAGAACTCTCTAGCCTTGAACTCACAAACATCCACCTGCCTCTGCCTCCTGAGTGCTGGGATTAAAGGCGCATGCCACCATGCCCAGCACATTGTAGTCTTATAAACACTAATTGGTAAGTTTACTTGAACCAGAGTCATTCCAGGGTTTCCTTTGCAACAAAGCCCAAAGAAAACAGGATGAGAAGCTAGCACTTTGGCCAACTTCACTAGAGAGTTCATTGTAGTCTCTCCTAGCTCCCCTGTACCCCTTCTGGCTTCTGCACAGATAGGAGGCTGGGCTTTTGGTCCTCCTTGGAGGCTGGCTTCCTGCCCTCATAGCCCATCTGCTTGGTTTACAACCTACATTCGAGGGGCCGGGTGTGGTGGCACACGCCTTTAATCCTAGCACTTGGGAGGCAGAGACAGGTGGATCTTTGTGAGTTCAAGGCCAGCCTGGTCTACAGAGTGAGTTCTAGGACAGCTGAGGCTACAGGGAGACCCTGTCTCAAAAAGACCAAAAAAAAAAACCAAAAAACCTACATGCGAGTATTTACTCCAGGGACCACAAGGAGTCTGCGTCTTGCACAGAGCTCCATGTGACCTGAAGGTACTGTTGGAGATAGCTCTTCTTCACCTCTTTCTCTCTCCCATACTTTATACTGTCTGCATTTGCTGGTTGGCGCTCATTTGCTGTCCTGATAAGGTAACATTTATCCAGATTTCTCCATGCCTTCTCAGTTCCAGAGGAGCCAGAACAAAGCCTTGTGACACCCCAGGTCTCTGGTTGCAAATCAACCATCCATCGATCCCCGGCCAGTGGAGTACAAGTGCACTCAGTCTAGGACAGTCTGTAGGACTCCTTTAATGAGTGGCCTCAGGGATGGGCAGGGTATACAGTCAGCCACCACATGCCCCTCATGGGGTCACTGAGACTTCTGTCATAATTCTTGGAATCTCAGACTCTTAAGTGTTGGGTGTCCTGTTAAAGTGCATGGGCCAGAGAAGCCCCAAGGAGAACAGGGGCAGCTTTGTGCTTCACTGGCCCATCTGAGAGTCAGGCTTGCTCTCAGAAGCCAAGGCTTGGGAGAACAGCCTGAAGTGGAAGCCCGAGCCTCGATGACGTACTTGCTGCTATTTCCCTTGCTTGTGGAATTGCTGCTTATAAAAGGAGGCATTGCTGGGTGCCAAGTCACTGACGTGCTTGTATCTCTGTATAGCTCTCCAGGGAGGCCTGCTGTTGTTTGAGGCCCTTCCATGGCCATATGGCATACACCTGGGT
Organism: Rhizomys pruinosus; assembly: GCA_009823505.1. Classification (NCBI taxonomy): domain Eukaryota; kingdom Metazoa; phylum Chordata; class Mammalia; order Rodentia; family Spalacidae; genus Rhizomys; species Rhizomys pruinosus. Next base: position 845,888 of record VZQC01000127.1, on the reverse strand, counting down.
CAGCAGGAGCTACTAGTGGATGGAAAGTAGCACCTGGCATTGCTTAGTGTAGATCCCATGAGAGACTAATCATGGGACACGTTGCCAGTTGTTTTTTCTACTGGAGGCAAGAATTGTGAAGGGGAAGGCCTGAGAGGCATGCACTGTGTACCACTTTTGGGGTTCAGGGTGGGTGTTATCCTGAAATGGTACTCCACCTCCAGCTTTTTTTTTCCCCTGAGTGAAGGTGTATTACAGTATTTTATTTTATTATTTTATTTTATTTTTGGTCTTTTTGAGACAGGGTCTCCCTGTAGCCCCAGCTGTCCTGGAACTCACTCTGTAGACCAGGCTGGCCTTGAACGCACAGAGATCCACCTGCCTCTGTCTCCCAAGTGCTAGGATTAAAGGCGTGCGCCACCACGCCCGGCATATTCAAGTATTTCAATGGAAGTCAGTGACAGAAGGACTACCTGGTTATAGATTGCTTTCAGGAATGTTTCTGTAGAGTGGGGTGACAAAGGAAAAGTCAGTGACAGTGGTGTTTGTTGTCTTCCATCCCTTCCTCTTTCCTCAGGCCCCTCTGCACAGCTCTACTGACAGACTGGCCAGTAAATTGGTGGCTGGTGATCAGTGTCACAGCTTTGCTTCCACTGATAAGCCAGGTCCGCTAGCTGGTCATTGCCCTGGTGGGTCCTGTGCTCTGTGTGGTGTTTGGCTGGCTCAGTCTACCGTGTACCAGTAGCTCCTCCTCCAGCTGTGGTAATTGTAACCAGAAATGAGTGATGACTCTGCCTGGTGCCCCTGCTTGGACATGGTCTTGCTTAGAGACAGGCAGATGAGCATATTAAACTAGAAAAGGTTGTATTAGTTACTTTGCTTGTTGCTTTGACTATTACTGACAAATGGCATCATTTACTTGGATTCAGAGTTTGGGATACAGTCCATAGTGGGGGCAGTGCTCTCTTAGCCAGGTAGCAGGCTAGATGATGACAGTGCTTTGCTCTTTCTCTTCCTTATTCAGTCTTTGACCCCTGCCCATGGAACAGTGCTGCTTAAGTTTAGGGTAGGTCTTCCCACATCAGTTAGCCCAGTCTAGAAATTCCCTTAGACATGCCCAGAGTGACGTCTTTCAGTTAATTCCAGATCCTGTCAAGGTAGCAATCAAGATTAACTGTCACAGGAGGATGGAAAGGTGGGCACTCATTATCTGGAAACATTTACTTGCCTACCTTCTCCCCACCCAGGAATGCCAGGGGCAGGTGACTTCTGCTTCTTGAAGTTCAGCTTGTCCTGCTTGCCTGGCCTGGCCTGGCCACTGGTGAAGCCATGAGTGAGGTGCTGGGCATGTCTAGCATATCTTGCGTTTGTTTAGGAGAGAGTTAGATTTGAATAAGAAGAATGGTGGTGGCTGGACCCCGCTGATGTATGCCTCCTACATTGGACACGATACCATCGTGCACCTGCTGCTCGAGGCAGGGGTGAGTGTGAATGTGCCGACCCCAGAAGGGCAGACTCCACTGATGCTGGCCTCCAGCTGTGGCAACGAGAGCATCGCCTACTTTCTGCTCCAGGTGAGCTACCGGGGACACAGACCCAGAAACCTGAGGGGCTCCCTGGCCACCCTGACAGGACTCGAGGCATTGTGGGCTACCGTGTGCGTGTGTGCATGAGTAATCACTTCAGATTCTTTCAGCCGAAGGCCTGAAGGGTGCCTCCCGCCCGCCTATCACCAGCACAGGGGACATGAGCCATAACCCATATTTTGTTCTCTCAAAGCAAGGTGCGGAGCTCGAGATGAAAGACATCCAAGGCTGGACAGCCCTCTTCCACTGCACCAGTGCCGGCCACCAGCAGATGGTCAAGTTCCTCCTGGACAGTGGAGCCAATGCCAATGTGAGGTGATGATTATACCTAAGTCACCACAGGAGTGGGCTGGGTTCTATCCAACTGTGGAGAGAGTGACTGTCAGCCAGACTGGCTGGCCCGTGAGCTTCTAGAGTTTCTTCTTTCTTTACCTCCCATGTCTTGTGGCCATGCGGGAATTACAGACACTTATATACTATGTCTACTTTCACATGCATTCTGAGGCTGAGCTTAGGTCATCAATATTTTTAAATCATATTTTATTTTTATTTTTTAATTTTTTAAAATTTATTTTTTATGTGTATGAGTGTACTGTCTGCAGGTAGGTTGGTGCACCCGTGTCATGCAATGCCGAGGAGGTCAGAAGAGGGTGTTGGATTCCCCTGGAACTGGAGTTAAAGACGGTTCTTAGCGGCCATGTGGGTGCTGGGAATCGAACCTGGGTCCTCTGCAAGAGCACTCGGCGCTCTTAACTGCTGAGCTATTTCTCCAGCCCCTAAATCATATTTTAAAAAGTATTTTTATTTTATGCGTATGAGTCTATTGCCTGCATGTATGTGAATACACTATGATGTTCACAGAGGTCAGAAGAAGTTGTCAGATTCTCTGGAGCTGGAGTTAGGACAGTTAGCTGCTGTGTGGCTGCTGGGGTCCTCTGCAAGAGCAGTCAGTGCTCTTAACCATTGGGCTATCTCTCTATCCCCAGAAAGCACTTTTATACACTTTTATTTTTTATTTTTTTGTATAATTTCACCCTTTTAAAATACTTTTTTTTGCTGGGTGTGGTGGTGCACGCCTTTAATCCTAGCACTCAGGAGCCAGAGGCAGGCAGATCTCTGGGAGTTTAAGGCCAGCCTGGTCTACATAGCAAGTTCCAGGCCAGCTGGAACTACAGGGAGACCTGTCTCAAAAAGACCCCCCCCCAAAAAAACCCACAATTTTTTATGTATATGAGCTTATTGCCTGATTGTATTTAAGTGCACGCATGTCATACAGTGCCTGAATAAGTCAGGAGAAGCCATTGGATCCCCTGGAATTGGAGTTACGGGTGGTTGTTAGCTGCCATGTGGATGTTGGGAGCTGAACCTGGGTCCCCTGCAAGTGGAGCCAGTGCTCTTAACCTGTGAGCTATCTCTCCAGCCCTCATTTGTTGTTTTGTTTTATTTTGTTTTTAATTAAATTATTATTATTATTATTATTTGGGGGGGTCTTTTCGAGACAGGGTCTCCCTGTAGCTCCCACTGTCCAGCTACCCTGGAACTCACTCTGTAGACCAGGCTGGCCTTGAACTCACAAAGATCCGCCTGCTTCTTCCTCTCAGGTGCTAGGATTAAAGGCGTGCGCTAGCACGCCTGGCTGTATTTTTTGTGTATGAGTGTATTTTTTGTGTATGCATGTAGGTTGGTGCACCCCTGTCTTGCAATGCCTCGGAGGTCAGAAGAGGGTGTCAGATTCCCCTGGAACTGGAGTTAAAGACTCTTAGCTGCCATGGGTGCTAGGAATTGAACTCGAGTCCTCTGCAAGAGCAGTCAGCGCTCTTAACTGCTGAGCCATCTCTCCAGCCCCGTTGTTTTATTTTTGATATATGTATATGAGTATTTTTCCTGCATGTAAGTGCACCTGTGTTGTGCACTCCCCACAGAGGCCAGAAGAGGATGTTGGATTCTCTGGAACAGGAGTTGCAGATAGTGGTTAATTGCCATGTGAATGCTGGGAACCGAACCAAGGTCTCCTATAAGAGCAGCCAGTCTTCTTACTGCTGAGCCATTTCTCCAGTCCCCCATCAAGACTTTTTTTTTTTTTATTAATTTTATTTATTTCTGTATGTGTATGAATGTACTGTCTGCATGCAAGTCTGTGCACCCGTGTCGTGCAACGCCGCGGAGTTCAGAAGAGGGTCTCGGATTCCCCTGGAACTGGAGTTCTCCTGGAATTGGAGCTTCAGATGGTTCTCAGCCACCATGTGGGTGCTGGGGATCAAACCCGGGTCCTCTGTAAGAGCGGTCGGTGCTCTTAACCACTAGGCCATCTCTCCAGCCCAATCAAGACTTTTATAAGATGGAGTTAGTGTGGTTTGGTGCATGTCATGTAAGAATCTCCTTCTACATAGCAAGTATCAACTAAACCTCCACCTGGTGCTGGTGTGGGCCCCTGGCTCATGGCACCCGTTGGAAGGTACACCATAATTCTGAGTGATGCTAAGAAAGAAAAAAAAATGTTACCAATTAATAGTCAAGTCAGGCGTGGTGGTGGCACACACCTTTAATCCTAGCACTCAGGGAGGCAGAGGTATACAGATTTCTGTGATATTGAGGCCAGCCTGGTCTATAAGTTCTAGGCCAACTGGGGCTATAAGGAGGCCCTGTCTCAAACAAAACAACACTAAAATTTAACTTCTCTAGGGCTGGAGAAATGGCTCAGTGGTTAAGAACACTTATTTTTACAGAAGACCAGAGTTGGATTTTCAGCACCCACATGGCAGCTTACAATGCCATAACTCCAGTTCCAGGGGATCCAATGCCTCTTCTAACCTCCATGGGCAGTATGTATGCCTGGTCTACTTACATACATATGCAGGCAAAACATGCACATAGAATAAATCATTTTTTAATTCAACTAGTCTAGTGACTTTAAGAAACACTCTGACTTCAGAGGTGGTAAGAAGTAAAAAAAATGTGCTGGGTGTGTGGCACATGCCTTTAATCCTAGCACTCAGGAGGCAGAGGCAGGCAGATCTTTGTGAGTTCAAGGCCAGCCTGGTCTACAGAGTGAGTTCCAGGACAGCTGGGACTACAGGGAGACCCTGTCTCGAAAAGACCAAAATAAAAAAGTAAAAAACATCTTTTAGAATGTGGAGAGACAGTGTTTATCATGACTCCTGGCTTCTAGACCTGAGGGAACAGTTAAAGGGGCTGAGGACAGTGCCGGGCTAACGGTGACCACACATAGAGAACAAGTATGGACAGACAGGATTGCCAGTTTAGTGTATAGGCTTCTCAGAAAGAGTTCACAAGGATGCTTAAGTCAAAAGGTTGGGTTGGTGGGAAGAGACAAGTGTCTCTGAGAAGTGATGAACAGTAGCTGCTTTTGGAAAGTGAGTGGCCTTGAGGCAGGAGGATGGGAGTTTGGGATGGTTAATGAACCAGAGGAGCTAGTGACACTCATGTAGTTCCCCCCACCCCAACCCCCTTGGTCTTTCTGAGACAAGGTCTTCCTATAGCCCTGGAACTTGTTATGTAGATCAGGCTGGCCTTGGACTGACAGAAATCCTCCTGCTTCTGCTTCTGGAGTACTGGGATTAAAGGCATATGCCACCATGCCCAACTGTAGTTTTTTTGTTTTATTTATTTATTTATTTATTTATTTATTTATTTTAATATTTTTTTTAATTTTTATTTATTTTTGTATGTGTATGAATGTATTGTCTGCATGCAGGTTTGTGCACTTGTGTCGTGCAATGCCGCAGAGGTCAGAAGAGGGGTCTTGGATTCCCTTGGAACTGGAGTTCTCCTGGAATTGGAGTTACAGACAGTTCTCGGCCGCCATGTGGGTGCTGGGGATCAAACCCGGGTCCTCTGTAAGAGCGGTCGGCGCTCTTAACCGCTAGGCCATCTCTCCAGCCCCCTTATTTTGTTTTTTAAGATTTATGTTTATGAGTGAATTCCAGGACAGCTGGGGCTACAGGGAGACCCTGTCTCAAAAAAGACCAAAAAAAAAAATTGTTTATTTTATGTGTGTTTTTTTGCATCATGTATGTATATGTACTACGTGTGTGCCTGATACCTGAAGAGACCAGAAGAGGGCATTTGATACTTTGGAACTAAGGTTACAGATGGCTGTCAGATGCAAGAGCAGTAAATGCTTTTAACTGCTGAGCCATCTCTTCAGCTCCCTCCCCTAACTGGTTTTGTGTGGTGAGTGAGGTGGGTATATAGATTTTGTGTGTGTGTGTGTGTGTGTGTGTGTGTATACGTGAGTAGAGGGTAGAGGTTAACCTTAGATGATGTTTCTTGGGAATTTGTCCCCCTCTTTTTTTTTTTTTTTTGAGACAGGGTGTCTTATTGGAACCTAGGTCTCATGGATTAGACTAGTTGCCTGGCCAGCTAGCCCAGGGCTCCATTTGTCCTTGCTTCCCAGCCATAGGATTACAAGCATATGCCATCACACCACTTTTCCCTCGGGGAATCAAGCTCAGGTCCTAATGGGGATCAAGCTCAGGCCCTAATGCTTGGCAAGCACTTTACTGATTGAGCTGTTTCCCCAGTCCTAATACCTCAATGCATGAGAGAACCAGCCCTGCATCCATGCTCTGCTTGCAGGGGTGTTGGCCTTGTCAGGAGAGCTTTTGCATGGCCCAACTTCTCTTTGCTAACCACCTGACTGGCACCGTCTTACAGGGAGCCTGTGTATGGATTCACTCCTTTGATGGAAGCAGCTGCCTCTGGCCATGAGATAATTGTGCAGTATTTTCTGAATCATGTAAGTGACTGTTCATTACCTTACAATCTAGTCACAGCAGATGGGAAATCATCTACTAAACCTTAAGCTCTAACAGATTTTCTTCTACATGGAAATCTATATAGTAAGCATATTTTCTTTTTTGAGCCAGGGTCCCACTACTTAGTCCTTTTGGGCTGAAGCTCCCTGTGTTGACCAAGCTAGCTGAAAACTCACAGAGATCTGCCTGTTTCTGCCTCCCACATGCTGGGATTAAAGGCATACAGCACCACACCCAGCCTACCACATTTTCTTTTTTATGCAGGAGTCAGTCCTCTCCTTTCATCATACAGATCCCGGGAATCAAACTCGGGTTATCAGGCTTGGTGGCATGTCCCTTCACCTGGTATATTTTCATTAAAAACTATTGATGCCAGTAGGACATTAGGATTCAGTGGTAAATAAAAACCTGTATTTATTATAATGATGTTGAAAGTACTCTTTTTTTGTCTTTTCGAGACAGGGTCTCCCTGTAACGCCAGCTGTCCTGGAACTTGCTCTGTAGACCAGGCCGGCCTTGAACTCACAAACATCTGCCTGCCTCTGCCTCCCAAGTGCTAGGATTAAAGGCGTGCGCCACCATGCCTGGCTCTGAAAATACTTTTTTTTTTTTTTTGGTGTTTTCGAGACAGGGTCTCCCTGTAGCCCCAGCTGTCCTGGAACTCACTCTGTAGACTAGGCTGGCCTTGAACTCACAAACATCTCCTGCCTCTGCCTCCCAAGTGCTAGATTAAAGGCGTGCACCACCACGCCCGGCTGAAAATACTTTTTAAAGATTGTGGGAAGCTTTTTACTTGTGGAGCTAGAGCTTGAGCCCAGAGCTTGAGCTAAAGACTCTTAATTTTTTTTATTTTTTGAATGTATTGTCTGCATGCAGGTCTGTGCACTTGTGTCGTGCAATGCCTTGGAGATCAGAAGAGGGCATCAGATTCCCCTGGAACTGGAGTCAAAGGCAGTTCTCAGCCGCCACATGGGTGCTGGGAATCGAACCTGGGTCCTCTGCAAGAGCAGTCAGCACTCTTAATCGCTAGGCCATCTCTCTAGCCCAGAGACTCTCTTAATTTTTTTTAAGCTCTTTACTTTTTTTTTTTTTTTTTTTTTTTTTTTTTTTTACTCATACACAGAAAAAATACTAAATTTTTTAAAAAAATAAAAAAAATACATATGCTGCACATACCCTTTTTTTTTTTTTTTTTTTTTTAATAATGTACTGTCTGCATGTAGGTTGGTGCACCCATGTCATGCAGTGCCGCAGAGGTCAGAAGAGGGTTTCAGATTCCCCTTGAACTGGAGTTAAAGAAGGTTCTTAGCCGCCATGTGGGTGCTGGGAATCAAACCCGGGTCCTCTGCAAGAGCAGTCAGCACTCTTAACCGCTAGGCCATCTCTCCAGCCCCTGGCACATACCCTTTTATGTGCACTGATCATGCCTAATCTGCCACAACTAGCCAGTCCCTTAGTAGTACTAGAAATTGAAGAGTTTAGCCGGGTGTGGTGGCGCACACCTTTAATCCTAGCACTTGGGAGGCAGAGGCAGGTGGATCTTTGTGAGTTCAAGGCCAGCGTGGTCTACATAGTGAGTTCCAGGACAGCCAAAGCTCCAGGGACACCCTGTCTCAAAAAGACCAAAAAAAAAAAAGAAATTTTTTTTTTTTTTTTTTTTTTTTTTTTTTTTTTTTTTTTTTTTTTTTGTTGTTTTTATCTTGTGGTTTTA
>VZQC01000127.1:804370-836519 GCA_009823505.1 Rhizomys pruinosus | reverse complement strand
TTTATCATTTTGTAATTATAAACAGTGCTCTACAGAATTTTGTTTTTGCTTTGTACATAGTGGCAGTTGTTTCTGTGTGTTGTAGCTCTGTGGGAGGGATTGCTAGTGTTCATATCTTAAAACTTAAGAGCTCCTGGGCTAGAAAGATTAGCCTAGCGGTTAAGAGCACCGACTGCTCTTGCAGAGGACCCGGGTTTGATCCCCAGCACCCACATGGCTGCTAAGAACTGTCTGTAATTCCAGTACCAGGAGAACTCCAATTCCAGGGGAATCTGAGACCCTCTTCTGACCTCCGAGGCATTGCACGACACGGGTGCACAAACCTACCTGCAGACAGTACATTCATACACATACAAAAATAAATAAAATTAAAGCCGGGTGTGGTAGCGCACGCCTTTAGTCCTAGCACTTGGGAGGCAGAGGCAGGTGGATCTTTGTGAGTTCAAGGCCAGCCTGGTCTACAGAGTGAGTTCCAGGATAGCTGGGGCTACAAGGAGACCCCGTCTCGAAAAGACCAAAAATAAATAAATAAATAAATAAATAAATAAATAAATAAATAAATAAAATTTAAAAACAAAGCAAAAAAAATCCCCCAAAACTTAAGAGCTCCTAATAGAAGGTTAAAAGACAAAAAAATGGACAACTGACATTTGTCCAAAGTGGCTCCAGAGATGGCCAGTAAGTACACGCAACATGGATGCAGTGGGCTGCCTATAAGACAGATGATACACAGCTGTGATCCTAGCACTCAGGTGGATGAGGCTGGAGGCTTTCCAGTCAGGCTGCATGGTAAGACTGCCAGGGGGAGAGGTAGGGAGGGAGAGAGGGAGGGAGGGGTTAGAGTGTTAGTGGGAGTGTGGTTGGGAATTCCTCCAACAGTCTACCTAGAATTACAGCATTTATTAGTTCTCATCCCAGGTATGGACCCAAGAGAACTGAGAACTTGTGTCCACTCAGACTGTATATCAGTGTCCACAGAAGGAGTGTTCCTAGAGCCCCAAAGAAAATAACCCATGTCCTTTGTAATCTATGCATTGTTGTTTGCTTGTTTTTTTGAGTCAGCATCTCATGTAGCCCAGGCTCAGAGCTCCCTGTCTAACAAAACCAGCCTTGACCTTCTGATCCTCCTGCCTCTGCCTCCTAGGTGCTGAGTACAGGAGCTGCCCCCTATGAGGTGGTTTTCTGCTCTCCATGAGCTTTGGGTGCACTGTCCCTGAGCTGCACACACACTGGGGAGTGGTGATGACAAGTGTCTATCATCTGCATCTCCTGTGCTGAGTGCTAAATGGAAAATCCTTAGTTTTGGTATAGGTCCTTAATTGTTCCTTGAGTTAAATTCCTAGAAGACTCTCAGGGTCACTTTTTTTTTTTTTTTCGGTCTTTTCGAGACAGGGTCTCCCTGTAGCCTACTTTTTGTATTCTAAATTCCTCCTGATTTGTCTTCCAGCACCTTGGAGGATCATGATTCTAGACTGTATGGGTGTACCTTTCAAAGTAGAAACTTTATTAGGCTTCTCTAGTTTCAGAAGTAAGCAGGCTTACAGTAGTATTTAGATACTATGGTTTAGAAAAATTGGCAAAATCCACATTTTTCCCACTGTTTCACCCCAGATTAATGTTTCTTGCTCTATATTAGTTATATTCTCGTTGTTGTGACAAAATACCTGACAAAAAGCAACTTCAGGAAAGATTTTGGTTCACATTTTAAGGGGATACAGTCCACCATGGAGGAAAAGGCTGGGTAGGAACACCGGGCAGCTGGTCACATTGGAAGCAGAGACGGATGAATGCTGGTGTTCAGCTCACTGTGCCCTTTTTAGGTAGTTAGGAACCACAGTCCATGGATGGTGCAACCCGCATCCACGTTCAGCATAAGTCTTTCCATCTTGCCACTTGTAATCACAATTGGTTATCCTAGTACTTGAAAGACTGATGCCAGAAAGGACTGCATCGAAGAACTAACTGAAACAGTGAACTTCTGCTCAAAACAGTCAACTTCCTCATGGAGAATATTGAGAAAGAGATGAAAAGCATGTTTGGCAGAATGCATGAGCTCTGGTGGGGTGGGGGAATGGGGTGGGGACACAGGTCTAGATTTGATAAAAAAATAAAAATAAAAAAGAAGAAACAAAAAAAAAGACTGACGCAGGAGGATTGTGAGTTCTAGGCCAGCCTAGCAAGACTTTGTCTCAACAGCCAGCGTGGTGGCACACACCTGTAACATCACTTTAGGAGGTGGCAGCAGGTGAATCAGCCTTGGCTACATGCTATCTCACAAAACCTGTCAAGTTCAGTTTTGGAGGATGGAGCCCTCTTTCTCAGGATGGGGTAAATGATTGGTTCTCTGTTACTGTTGTCTTTCACCAATATTGTCTGAGATGTTCAGTGAGCCAGACACAGTGGCCGTGGAGGGTGAAAGGTCCTCAGCCTGGTGGCCTCCGCTTCTCATTTCTGCCTCCCTGCCAGAGCCATTGGTACCTGGCAGGCAGCACACAGAGGGGGAGTGGCTGCAGCCGTAGGTGGGCTGGCGACTGCTCTTGGTGATGGGCTTAGGTCCCCTCCCCTGTTGTAAAGGATAGAGAGTGCCACAGATCCTTCCCACAGTCCACTTCTCAGCATGTGGTATCTCCCATAAGGGTAAGTGATCAGAAACATACTTCTTTTCTCTTCTTATCCCTTGGGGCCAGCATCCCAGTGAGCTGAGGGCTTTAATGGGGGAGTTTTTGACTCTACTTTCTGGACCTTCATAGGGAGTCCAAGTAGACACAAGAGACCACAGTGGTGCCACAGCTCGGATGCTGGCCAGGCAGAATGGCCACATGAAGATCGTGGCCTTGATGGACACTCACTCACCTGTACTACCCAAGAGCCTCTACCGGAGCCCAGGTATCTGATCTGCCTCTGTGGCCTGATGGAATCAGGGCCTCCCTGAGCATTAGGGATACCAGAGACAAAGACAGCTCTCCTTGGATCTCCCGGTTCCTCTCAGGTTTAACTCTACCAGTCCTACCCAGAGGCCTTCTTTGCCTCCCTACCAGCTCCATTGTGGGGCTGAGGTTGAGGTCCAGGGCCTAGGTCAAGAGAGAGACAGACTGTACCATGGAGATCAGTCCCTGCCAGCCCAGCTCTTGTGCAACATAGGCTGCAGAGCCCAGGCAAACATGGGAGGAAAGGGGGGGGGGTCTTCTCTGGCTTTTTTTTAGTCTTTCACTTTACCAATCTTTATTGTATATTTTGCTTTATATAATCAAAAGTATTTTTAAAATTTTATTTGTATGTGTATGAATATACTGTCTGCATATACTTTTGTGCACCCGTGTCGTGCAATGCCGCAGAGGTCAGAAGAGGGTGTCGGATTCCCCTGGAACTGGAGTTAAAGACGGTTTTCAGCCGCCATGTGGGTGCTGGGGATCGAACCCGGGTCCTCTACAAGAGCAGTCTGTGCTTTTAACCGCTAGGCCATCTCTCTAGCCCCAATCAAAAGTATTTTTATTATCTCTAGATGTTAAGTCATAGAAAATGTCCAGTCCTGCAAGAATTCATGCCTGTCTCTTGTATTTGTATGGTTTCCATTTTTACATTTAGATGTCTGATCCACAGACAGTTGTTTCTCCTGTGTGGTGGATCTAGCTCTCTTTTTTCAGATGGCCACATAGTTGTCCCAGGATTATTCTGTAAGGACCATCTTGGACTTGTGGGTTAGATGCACCATCTTTATACATTGAATTTCTTTTTTTTTTTTTTTTTTGGTCTTTTTTGAAACGGGGTCTCCCCTTTAGTCCCAGCTTGAACTCACAGAGATCTCTGCCTCCCCAGCCTTATACATTGAATTTCTATCTTTCTAGTCTCAGAAAACAAATGAACACATGTAAGAGTTGTCCTATCTAAGAACACCAAGATGTTTTGTCTATACTTTGGAGGCTTGCAGGAAGGCTTACAAGTCTTCCTCATTTTTATTTATCTGCAACTAAGTCTCTTCCGAAGTATTTATCATCTTGTTGCCTGTAGACTGGGTGTCACCACCTTTAATGTTCCCTCACTGCTGAGTCTCCACTCTGTCTTTTCCTTTTTTTGGGGGGGGGGGCGTTCTTTTTGAGATAAGGGTCCTCCTGTAGCCCCAGCTGGCCTGGAAGTCACTCTGAGACCAGGCTGGCCTTGAACTCACAGAGATCCGCCTGCCTCTGCCTCCCAAGTGCTAGGATTAAAGGTGTGCGCCACCACGCCCGGCTTTCTTTTTTTTTCTGTCTTTTCAGAGACAAGGTCTTTTGTAGCCCTAGCTGTCTTGGAACTTGCTCTGTAGACCAGGCTGGCCTTGAACTCACAAAGATCCACCTGCCTCTGCCTCCCAAGTGATAGGATTAAAGGCATGCGCCACCACGCCTGGCATATTTTCTTTTTCATGAGTGTCCCCACATGGAGATAAGTGCATCCATTTCGAGCAATGCCTGTGGAGGTTGGAAAATGGCATCAGATGCCCTGGAACTGGAGTTATGGATGGTTGGGCGCTGGAAACTGAACCTGGATCCTCTGCAAGAGCAGCCAGTGCTCTTAACTCCTGAGCCATCTCTCCAGCCTCTCTATCGTTTTGTCTGTTCAGGGTCTCCTGTACAGTTTATTTTGTCTGTTCAGGGTATTGCTAGTTCTCTCACCTTAAGGGGCCCACTGTCTCCTGCTAATCAGTGGTTTGAAGTGCTCCACATGTGGGAAAGGGAATTCTGTTCCCTCATCTGGTGTGGTATTTAGTATGTCTGTGTGTGCCTTACTGGTCAGTGTTTACTATGGTGTCTGTTTCATCAAGGCAGCTGTTACCTTTTTGGTGATGCTCTTTCTGGTCTCCATGTGAGTGTGAATGCTGACGGGACCGTGGGTGTGTGCTTCCCATCACACTGCTCACTTCCTACCTGCTTCCCTAGCTTTGCTGTTTGCTCTGCCACCTGCTCTTACTGAGCCCATTCCTTTATTTTGACCCTTTCTGAACATGTGGGATGCTTGGGTTCCTGGGACCAGCTTCACCTTGCTTATCTCTCTGTATTTTTTTGTATTTATTTTTTGTGTTTTATTTCATTAATTTTTTTTTTTTTTTTTTAGACAGGGTCTCCCTATAGCCCCAGCTGGCCTGGAACTCACTCTGTAGACCAGGCTGGCCTTGAATTTACAGAGATCCACCTGCCTCTGCCTCCCAAGTGCTAGGATTAAAGGTGTGTACCACCATGCCCGGCTTAAAGATGGTTCTTAGCTGCCATGTGGGTGCTGGGAATTGAACCTGGGTCCTCTGCAAGAGCAGTCAGTGCTCTTAACCACTGAGCCATCTCTTCAGCCCCATGTATTTATTTTTTATGTATAAGTACATGTGTAGCTGTGTGTGTGGTTGTGTGTGTCTATCCATCTAGACAGAGGACAACTTGTGGAAAATGGTTTTCTCCTCTACCATGTGGGTCTGAGGGATCAGATTCAGGTTATCAGGCTTGGTGACAGATGTCTTTTTTTTTTTTGAGACAAAGTCTCCCTTTAGGCCCAGCTATCCTGGAGCTGGCTCTGTAGACCAGGCTGGCCTTGAACTCACAGAGATCCGCCTGCCTCTGCTTCCCAAGGGCTGGGATTAAAGGTGTGCGCCACCACACCCGGCAACAGATGTCTTTACCCACTGAGCCATCATGTTGGTCCTGTGTGTTTGTTCTCATAACTCCCTCCCATCTTTTGCTTGGATAAAACCACAGCCAGCTGATGGTGTAGATCTTTCTATTCCAGAGAAGGGAGAGTAGCCCTTGGGGTTACAACCCTCTGGCTAAGCTGCTGAGCTGTTAGTTCAGATCATATAGGATCCAGATACAGCCTGCTCAGGCCTGTTTGGTAGTAAACCAGCTCATAAGAAATGAATGGGCCGGGCATGGTGGCACACACCTTTAATCCCAGCACTTGGGAGGCAGAGGCAGGCCAGCCTGGTCTACAGAGTGAGTTCTAGGCCAGTTGGGGTTACAGGGGAGACCCTGTCTCAAAAAGGAAAAATAAAAAATAGAGTTAGATGATGGGAACCTTGAAAAATGGATCCCTAGGAATTGGAGAGATGGTTCAGTGGTTAAGAACACTTGCTGTTCTTTCAGAGGATCTGGAGTTTGATTCCCAGCACCTGCATGTAGTGGCTCACAAACCCCTGTAGATCCAGGGGAGTGAATGCCTCTTCTGGCCTCTGCAAGGACCTAGATATATGTATTAAAGGTGGAAGCATGTACACACACACACACACACACACACACACACACACACACTTACACCTTAAAAAAAAAATCCTGGATGCCAGACGTGGTGGCACATGCCTTTAATCCTAGCACTTGGGAGGCAGAGGCAGGTGGATCTTTGTGAGTTCAAGGCCAGCCTGATCTACATAGCAAGTTCCAGGACAGCTGGGGCTACAGGAAGACCCTGTCTCAAAAAGACCAAAAATTAATTAATTTTTATAAAATTAAAAAAAAAAATCCAACCCAGGTGTGATGGCAGATGCCTTTAATCCCAGCTGTTGCCGACTGCTGTTGCTGGTAACTGAGACCAGCCAGCCCTCCTGGGGTCGTGAGTTTTTCTGATGGAGTTCCTTTGGCAGGAAAACACGAGGAAGCTGATGGCTTGTAGAAATGAGAGACAAAAATTTCCCAAATCCACAGCGACTTTATTGAACAGGGGCAGTGCTTATATAGCAGTCTTAGGAGAACGCAGAACAAAGGATTTGGTGGAGCTTTACAATTACATATGTTACTAATAGGTCAAAACTCATACATTAACCAGAACTCATTATCTATTTCATGATTGACGAGATACGGGGCACGCAGAGCAGGAAACTAAAACATTACAAAGTTTAGTCAGGAAATGAATTTTCTTTGAAGTAAAAATGTAGAAATCTTAAGATAACCTTTACCAAGGAAATAACATTTAAGAAAAAAGGAGCATCAATAGTTTTTAACATGATCAATTAGTTCTTACTTGTTAACTCTTAATTACAAGTCATAATTGAAAAGTTACAGGACACCGAGTAGTAATTGCTATGTCACAGTAGAAGTTTCTTGGCAGTAGATGTTGGCTTTATATCTCTATCCTAAATCTAGAGCAAATATATCTTAATATCCTAAGGTTAATAGTTTCTTTTAAGTTTTTATTAAAGTAAAGACCTTATTCCTATAGCATCCTAAACTACTTATTAGCTTTTTCTTTTTTTTTTTCTTTTTTTTTTTTTTATTAATTTTATTTATTTCTTTATGTGTATGAATGTACTGTCTGCATGCAAGTTTGTGCACCCGTGTCGTGCAATGCCGCGGAGGTCAGAAGACGGTCTCGGATTCCCCTGGAACTGGAGTTCTCCTGGAATTGGAGTTTCAGACGGTTCTCGGCCGCCATGTGGGTGCTGGGGATCGAACCCGGGTCCTCTGTAAGAGCGGTCGGCGCTCTTAACCGCTAGGCCATCTCTCCAGCCCCCTTATTAGCTTTTTCTAACTCTATCTGCTAATCTAAAGTTTAAATCTTTGCTGAAAACTAAGAGCCGTTCCACTGCTTGCTCCAACTAACAGTTTTGTTTTTGTAGGACAGTTGGCTGGTGTAAAGTAATTTATCTTTTGCCTAACCTTGCTGGGAGTGTCAGGACTCAGGCATTCAGTGGCTGCATAGAACTAGGAAAACTGTTTAACCTGTTCCTTTACTTAAATAGGGAAATGGGATTGAAGAGTCTTTTTATTTTAATTGTTAAAGAGGAGTTTTTACTTTATTTTAAATGGAATGATATATTTTGTTTTTATTACACATATCACTGGAACTTGTTTTTCTTTAGAGACAGTCATAGAACCATTACCACTATATAATTGTTCTGTTTTCCAATTTGTCACAGGTCTTTGCATTGTAATGTATATTGTGAGAGAAGTCTATTTTTAAGTCTATTTCTGACTCAAGACTTACAGACCATTCTTGCTGCCAGGAAAAAGCCCTGTGCCCAAGAGAGGCATTTTAATTGCCAGTTACTGGCACATTCAGTTTGTTTTGTATCTATAAGCTGGCCCTAAGAAAAGATCTTTATTGTGCTCAGTGTTATGCTAAGTCCAACACCAGAAAAACGTAATATCCTAGGAAAGCATCTCAATCTCGGGGTGATCTTAGCCGGGTATTCTGCCAGTGACCTCCAGGGGGTCCAGCCCCGCAGGACACATCTCCCCCGCCTGTCTTAAATATGATTTCTCATATTACTTTACACAAGCGACACTGGAGTGGGTGTGGCAGACGCGCAGGTGGATGCCGCACCCAGCACTTTGGAGGCAGAGGCAGGCAGATCTCTATGAGGTCAAGATCAGCCTGGTCTATATATATAGTGAGTTCCAGGCCAGCTGGGGCTACAGGAGATCCTATCTCAAAAAAGAAAGACCAAAAGGGATAATGAATTTTTTTATAAGTGATTGATTTTGAAAAACTATGAAAAGCTCTGAAATGGCAAAGGCTGAGGGCATGCCAAGTTTGTAAAGCTCAGAGTGGGCAGAGATTTGAAGTGCTGTATAAACAGCAAACAGATGGCATTCACTTGCTAAGAAAGTTTTTTTTTTTTTATTTTTATGCACATGAGTGTATTGTCTGCATATCTGTAAGTACACCCATGCCTGTGGAGGTCAGAAGGCTTTGGATTCCCTTGAAACTAGAGTTACAGATGGTTGTTTGACCCCCATGTGGGTTCTGGGATTCAAACCCGGGTCTTCTGCAAGTACAGCCAGTACTTATGTGGGTACTGGGAATCAAACCCTCATCCTTTGCAATAGCAGCCTGAGTAATCTCTCCAGCCACCAAGAGGTCTTTCACATTGAAAGTAGGAACTTGTTTAACAAGCAGTGACTGTGAAGCCATGGATTTACTTTTCCCTTCAACTTGGAAAAATATATCTGATTATAAACAGTATGGGAATGCAATGAGAAATTCTGGAAACCTTAGAGGAGTAAGGATTGACTAAGTTTTTTTTTTTTTTTTTTTTGTTTTTTCGAGACAGGTTCTCCCTGTAGAATTAACTGTTTTTCTAAGAGAGTTGAGTCTTGGGTCTTGGTGAAACAGTTTTGTTTTTTTTTTTTTTTGTCTTTTTGAGATAAAGGGTCTCCTGGTACTCCCTAGTAGAACAGGCTGGCCTTGAACTTACAGAGATCTACCTACCTCTGCCTCTGCCTCTGCCTCTTCCTCCCGAGTGCTGGAATTAAAGATGTGTGCCACTAGGCCCAGCAAGTAAATATATATTATATAATTTTTTAGTGTTTAGTAAATGAACCCATCATTAAACCAACTGCCTTAATTTTGGTGTCTGACTTGCAGAAAAATATGAAGATCTGAGCTCTTCAGATGAGTCCTGGCCTATTCCTCAGCCCCAGAGGCCCTGTCGGAAAAAGGGCCTCAGCATTCATGAGGGGCCACGTGCCCTGGCCAGGATCACAGCTATTGGACTTGGGGGCAAGACCCAGCCCAGCTATGGTGAGAAGCCCTCATTTCCCAAAAGCTCTTTGGTATTATATCCCAAGACCATCTAGATGGACAACTCTAAGAGAGCGTGGCCTCTCAGGAGTGAGGCTCAGAATTGACCTAGTGACAGGATCCAGGACTGAGTAGATTTTCCTTCTCTCTTGTTAGAACGTCTCTGTGCACACTGGGGCGCAGCAGCTGCAGGCACCTGTAGGTCACAGCCCCACTGCTCCAGCTCTGCCTACAGTCTCTGGTCTCCTGAGTATCTTGAGACTTCAGGTGTGGGTCACAATTGGCTTCTACTTCCTTACCTTCCAGGTCTCACACTGTAGCCCAGGATAGACTCAGACTTGTGTGCCTCAACCTCTTAAATGCTGGTATTAGAGATGTGTGACAGCATACATGATGGATTTGGAGTTTTGTTTGAAGTGCTGGGGATGGAACCCCAAGACCTCTTGAGTGCTAGGGAACTGCTCTCCCTTTGAGCCACACCCTGTCTCCTTGCATTCTTCTGGGAATATATATGTTTGGGAATTACGTAAGTTTGTTCTGTGCTGTCCATTTCTAGCCTAGGGTCTTTTCCTCCCTGTTCAGGCAGATCTCTTTTTTTTGGTCTTTTTGAGACAGGATCTCCCTGTATAGCCCCAGCTGTCCTGGAACTCACTAGACCAGGCTGGCCTTGAACTCACAAAGATCTGCCTGCAGCAGATCTCTTTTTTGTTTTTATTTATTTTTTTTATTTTTTATGTGTATGAATGTACTGTCTGCATGTAGGTCTCTGCACCCATGTCGAGATCTCTTTTAAGTAGGAGCTCTGGTACAGTACTTGCCTGGCTAGCATGTGTAAGGCCCTCTCCAGTTCCATCTCCAGCACCATCAAAAAGTAAACAAATCCATAGGGGATGCAAACACCTAGGTGGATGCAGGTCTACATGTAAGTTGAGGGTTCAAACTAAATGTGCCCAGCTAACCTGAGTGCCTTAGGGAGTGGTCTTTTTTCAGTCGATGAGTCTAGCGCTCCAGCTTGCTACTGCCTGCTGAGAAAGCAGTACTGGGTGCTGAGGAAGGCCAGCCTTGCCCTTCGTGTCAGACCTGGCACTGCCAGGCTCACTTCCTGTGGCATGCAGACTAGTCTCTTGGAGCCAGTCATAGCTAAGTTACTACTATGTTAGGAGACAGGGTGGCAGCTACTGGACTTCTCCCCCCAGGACCCCTCAGAAGGGGTGCCTTGACTTGTGTCTGATAGTTCGTGTGCCCATTCTGTACACAGAGCAAGTGCCTCCACGAGGCTACGTGACCTTCACCAGCAGTGACGTGAACCTCCTGGAAGGCGAGGGCCTCTGCTACCGAGACGTCACCTCCCCCATCAATGAGCAGGATGTGGAGAGCAGCAGCAGCAGCAGCCGGGGTACTCGGCCCCATCCTCATGGGCTCCATAGAGAAGGAGATGGAGAAAACCCATTTTTGTGAGAAAATCCAGAGTTTGCCCTGAGTGGGTGAGGGCAAGCATCTAGTCCAGGGTTCCTACAGGCTGAGGTTCAGTTCCACTTGCTGGGTCAGCCCAGGCCTTCCCAGAAGTCTTCCTAGGTCACAGCACACCCTTTACCAAGCTCCTGTCCTGTACCAAGCACTGTTATAGGTATTTATGAGTGCTTGGAAAAATCAAGCTCTGCCTCCCTATAGTGGGGAATTGGGACATCCAGCCAGCCCAGAGAGCAGAGTTGAGCCCGGCCTGGTGGCGCACGCCTTTAATCCTAGCACTTGGGAGGCAGAGGCAGGCGGATCTTTGTGAGTTCAAGGCCAGCCTGGTCTACAGAGTGAGTTCCAGGACAGCTGGGACTAAAGGGAGACCCTGTCTCGAAAAGACCGAAGGAAAAAAAAAAAGCAGTTGAGCTCAGGCAGCCCCACAGGTGAGGCCTGTCATCAGGCATCCCATCTTCCTTGTTACCAGAGGAACCCACTTTCTGTGCCAGCTTCGGGCCCGTGCGGAGGAGCAGCAGCAGTGAGGGCCTGGCAAGAGCCCATGGGCTCAGCAGCGAAGCCTCCTTAGAGAGCAACGAGGTGAAACTCCCTTGCTGTCCTTCCTCCCTTGGTGTTGTGGGCGGTGGGTAAGATTTAATGTGTGCCATACCATACACCGAGGACTAAAGGACTGGGGGTGGTGGGGAGGCAGGTTACAAGGAGGTCACCATGGAAGCATGAAATGCTTCATGTCTTACCCTTGCCAA
Source organism: Rhizomys pruinosus (assembly GCA_009823505.1). Taxonomy (NCBI): domain Eukaryota; kingdom Metazoa; phylum Chordata; class Mammalia; order Rodentia; family Spalacidae; genus Rhizomys; species Rhizomys pruinosus. The sequence goes on along the minus strand of VZQC01000127.1, from coordinate 824,829 downwards.
GAGCAGAAGAGGCCAGAAGTGTGGGGCCAGGTGCATGGTGGGGCCATGGGGGGGGCTGCTTCCAACACATCCCTCTTTCGGCAGGATTCTGATCACACCCGAGAAAGCTCTGTTCGAAAACAAACAAAGAATTATGTGAAGAGCAAGAATCGTTACAGCAACAGCGACAGTCAGTGGCCTCCTAGCATGGGGACTTCATGTGCCCCAGGGTCTGACCCCCAAGCTGAGAGGTCCCCCTACTCAGGACCTCAGGTAAGACCATTTGAGAACTGATGGCTTTGAGCTTGTAAAAGTGGCGCTTCTGTGACTTGGAGGGCATTTATTATGTAAGCACGATGGCTCAGACCCTTGAGAGGAGAAAGGGTGCTGGATTCTCCCCACTTGATCTGTAGAGGATTCCTGATGGGCAGCAGGCCAGCTTCAGGGTTGGAGTTTCCTCCATGGGAAGGGCTCTGTTCCCTTGGTGTCCTGCTCAAGTTGGCCTCCCCAAGCTGAGAGAGGATGCTTACGATCTGGGGACCGAGAAATGGCATGTACTTTGCAAAAACTGCAGCTACTCTCACCAAGGGCCACCCTTGGGGGAGCGCTGTCCTAGGGGTCGTGGGTGCAGAGCAGCAGTGCAGTCTGAGGTATACGTGCCAAAGTCCCAGCTCTGCTGCTCCCTAACAGCCTGGCTGGATTCTTCCCAAAGCCCTTTCTATGGTCCCAGGCTCAGTACACAGGTTTACCTTTGAGTTCCCGAGACATGTTGACATGTGCTAGATCTCAAGGCTGTTTTTTTGAGGAAAGCAGGAAAGTAGCATCCTTGGAAAATTTTCCATCCTAAGCAGACAAGCATGTACATAAGTAGAAACTTGAGAAGCACAGCTGGAGGGCGGCAAAGCAGATGAACTTAGCAGCAACCGTGAACCCACAAGAGTCAGAGAATTGCTAGTGGGCATTTCTGAAAAGCAAAGAAAGACTTGAGCAGAAGCTTTGGCATCATCAAGCAACCCAGATGGTATTTTGGAAGACAAGTAGAGCTAAGGGCTTGGTGGAATGAGGATAAACACAAGGATGGCCACAGACAGACACAGGGAGCCAAACAGTGCCACCAAGTCCCGGCAGGACACAGGCAGCCATTCCTTATAAAACTGACATTCTCAGGGCATCAGGGAACACTCCTGGATCCCTCAGCCTCTAGCCGTCTGTGCTCCTCCCCTCCTAGAGGCACTAAGGCTGAGGAGTGGGCACTAAGGAGCTTCTGGTCAAGCTTGGGATCAGAATGGGAGGAGGACCAGTTCTCCCCTGCCAGCCCTCCTCTGGGTCCTTGGCCTCCCACTTGTCTCCTCCTCCCTCCAGGACCTTGCCACTCTGCTGGAGCAGATTGGGTGTCTGAAGTACCTGCAGGTATTTGAGGAGCAGGATGTGGACCTTCGTATTTTTCTAACACTCACTGAGAGCGATCTGAAAGAAATTGGTATCACGTGAGTCCCCAGGGGTGGGCTAGAGTCCTCAAACCCTATTTCAACTGCATGATCTGTGGCTGGTCAATTCCTTCCACTCTGTCCACCAGCAGGTAGGAAGAACAGCCTGTCTAGATAGAGGCTTTCTTCCAAGTTGGCCTTTGTATTCAGCATGTGGCCCCAAGATGGTCTTGCTGCTGTGCGACATAGAAGCTTGTTTTTGCCAGTTCACTTTGTGATTTTCATTTTTTTCATGATTAGAATATAATATTATAATATACAAATGATAACTGTCACAGTTCTGGAGACAGTATTTTATAGCACAGGTTTCTTATTTCTCAAGGGTTTGAATATAAAGTCTTCAAATGTAAGACCTAAACTATAAATAAGCCTTTTGGCTTTGAAATAGCCCATCTGCAAGATTGCAATTGGGTCTTCACTGTTAACTGCCAGGGGTGATATTCACATTAAAGTGGTGCTGTCCCCTTGGTGGTGCTGTTTCTTGCAGGGCTCCCTTCGTGTCTGCCTCCCTGGGAATGTCTGACTGTGCTTTATACCTTGAAAGGACAGTTTGTGGGGCTGGAGAGATGGCCTAGCGGTTAAGAGCGCCGACTGCTCTTGCAGAGGACCCGGGTTCGATCCCCAGCACCCACATGGTGACTGAGAACTGTCTGAAACTCCAATTCCAGGAGAACTCCAGTTCCAGGGGAATCCGAGACCTCTTCTGACCTCCGCAGCATTGCACGACATGGGTGCACAGACCTGCATGCAGACAGTACATTCATACACATAGAAAATAATTCAATAAAATTTTTATAGCTCTTTTTAAATTTTTTTATTTATTTTTGTATGTGTATGAACATTAAAAAATTAAAATTTTTTAATTAAAAAAAAAGGGACAGTTTGCTGGGTACAGGATTCTTGGTTGAGTTGAGGCAGGCTGACTGCCTTCACCTTCCACTGAGAGCTTCCAGTGAGAATATGCAGACAATTCTACTGAGGTTCCCTGTGTGGGACAGACTACTTCCCTTTCACTGCCTCCAGGGTTCTGTCTTGAGAGTTTGCCTGTGTGTTCTGGTGTCACCTTCTGTGGAGTTCTTACCTATCAGCTCTTAGGTCCTCTTTTCTTTTTTTTTCTTTTTTTTTTTTTTGTCTTTTCGAGACAGGGTCTCCCTGTAGCCCCAAGCTGTCCTGGAACTCACTATGTAGACCAGGCTGGCCTTGAACTTACAGAGATCCACCTTTCTCCCTCCCAAGAGCTACGAAATTAAAGGCGTGCGCCACCACGCCCAGCTTCTTGGCCTTTTTTTTCTTCCTGAGGTTCCCTCAGTAGAAATTTAGCACCCTACCTGGACCTTGACCCTCTTTTTTTTGTCTTCATTCTGTTCCTCAAATTGACTTTCCACTGCCTTAAGCTTGCTGGTTCCTTCCTTTGCTAGCTTAGGTCTGCTTTTGTGAGGCTTTATTTCAGTTATTGTACTAAAATTTTATTATTTTATGGGTATGAGTGTATTGCCTGCATGTGTGTAAGTGCACCCGTGTTGTGCAGTGCCTAATGAGGCCAGTAGCTGTCCTGGTACTCAAGACCAGGCCGGCCTTGAGCTCAAAGAGATCCACCTGCCTCTGCCTCCTGAGGGCTGGAATTAAAGGCGTGCACCACCATGCCCAGCTCAAGAATAGTATTCTTAACGTCTGAGCCATCTCTCCAGCCTCCATGTTATTATACTTCTTTGGTGACATTTTATACCTTTATTGATATTCCCAGTTTTTCTCCACATCTTTTTTTAAATTTTTTAATTAATTTTATTTTTTCTGTATGTTGTATATGAATACTGCTGTCATCAAGTTTGGTGCACCATGTCGTGAGCTTGACTTGCCGCGGAGGTCAGAAGAGGTCTCGGAGTCCCCTGGAACTGGGTTCTCCTGGAATTGGAGTTTCAGTAGCGGTCTTGGCCGCATGTGGGTGCTGGGGATTGGACCTCGGTCCCTGTAAGAGCAGGTCGATGCTCTTAAACCGCTAGGCCATCTCTCCACCCTTTTTTTTTTTTTTTTTTTGAGACAGGGTCTCCCTGTAGCCTCAGCTGGCCTGGAACTTACTCTGTAGACCAGGCTAGCCTTGAACTCAGAGATCCTCCAGCCTCTGCCTCTGCTAGGATTAAAGGCATGCGCTACCACACCCAGCTTAAAGACAGTTCTTTGCTGCCATGTGAGTGCTGGGAATCAAACCCAGGTCCTCTGCAAGAGCAGTCGGCACTCTTAACCACTGAGTCATCTCTCCAGCCCTCCATATCATCTTTCAACCCTTTGACTATGCTGAAGACAGTTGTTTTAAGGCCTTTGTCTTCCAGATCTGGCATCCAGAGTTTTCTTAGAGCTGTGGTTTGTCTTTTCCTATAAACAGGCCATACTCTTGTTTTGGTGTACCTTTATTTCATTGCTGAACATGTTTGACTCTCACGAGTCAGAACCTCTCCTTTCACCCATTTGCTAGTTTTGTTTGTTGTTGGCTACCTATGTTTGGAGGATCAGCTGGAGGTTGGAATTGAAGGTCCTCAGAGGCTGAATGTTTCCCTAGGCATATTCAGTGACTGATTTTCCTCCTGTCTGTAGTTGCTTTGAGTTGGTTTTATGTAGCCAGGGATGATCCTGACCTCGTTTGAGTGTACCAACATATACAGCTTAAATTGCTTTTCAGTGCTTTATTGTCTGGTCTCCACATGGAGAATGACAAATGAAAAGGTGCTGTCCTTTACAACCCCTCGTCCCCCAGCGTCTTTTCAGACAGACGGATAGCAGCTTATGAGTGGCCACCAGTGACCAGAACTGCTGCACTTGACAAGATCTGCCTGTTCAGCTATTTCCTGCAGGCTGGGCCTAGATGGATAGCTGCTGTTCTGCATAGAATTAAGTTAGGCAGGGCTGACTGCACTGAACCCCAGCCTGCACAGTTCCCCACCCAAGTTCTGCCAGTGCACATCTGGAGAGTACAGATTCCTCGGATGTTCCTTTGAGAGCGCAGGCAGACAACTATCCACAGACTCCAGGATGGTGGAGGTTTTGGGGACCCTTGTTTCTGTCTTCTGTCCCGTGATCTCCTGCAGCATTCCTCCTTCAGGACCAGGAGTTCCCTAGGCACTGGCCTTGGCAGAAGCTGAAAGGTGCCCTCTGATTCACCCCTTCAGGTTATTTGGGCCCAAAAGGAAGATGACCTCTGCCATTGCTCGCTGGCACAGCAGTGCCCGCCCTCCCAGTGATGCTCTGGAGTTGGCCTATGCTGACCGTCTGGAGGCTGAGATGCAGGAGCTCGCCATCCAGCTGCACAAAGCAAGTGGGGAGTTGAAGGGGGTGGCCGGCAGAGGCAGAGTGCATCTACAATTGTACCCTTACAGCAGAGAACACTATGCAGGGGATTAGGGACACCCAGAGACAGAAGATACTTGAAGGGGTGTGTGGCACAGTCAAGAATCAGATGAACACAGGAGAGAAGGCCAGTTAGAGCAAGCTGTGAGGTAGCAGAGACAGACAGGCCAACAGGCTCTAAGCCCTATAAGGGAAATCAGGCAGGCTATAGCCTCCTAGTTTGGTCCCTCCAGCCTGGTATTTGCCTGCAGTGCTGTGAAGAGGCAGAGGCCCTGCGTGGCCAGGTATCCCAGGAGCAAGAATTGCGGGCTGTGGTGGAGAGCTGCCTCCTGGAGCAGGATAGTGCCCAAAAGGACATCCATGCCCAGCTGCAGGAGGCCCAGACCCTAGCCCGGGATGCCACCCTTGTCTTGGATCAGCTGTGGTGAGTATACTCACACTTCTAGGCAGATCCTCTATAAACACCTGTTGTCCCTTCCTGAGCCTCTTAAGCAGGTGGGGAGGGGGAAGCACACTTGTCTGTACCTGCTTCCTTTGGGCTGTGCCCCAGTGTAGACCCAGGATTAAAGCAGACTGAGAATGTGTCTCCTCATTGGCCAGTGTGGCTCCCAGGGCTGGATGTAGGGCTGAGGTGGGGCTGGCAGTGGAGCCTCTTGCCTTACCAGCACTTGGGTTTTGTCTGGCAGGGCCTGTCAGGCTGAGCTGTCAGCTCGAGTGATGCAGGACCAGTCCCATAGCACAGCCACCCTGGACCCACCTCTTCCCGCAGCAGGTAAGGATAGCAGTGTGGACTGGATGAGGGGTGGGCAAGAAGCTCTAAGCCAAGTTCCAGCCAGTGGTTCCACATGGCTGTCACATTGATATCCCTGTCCCAGGAACCAAGCTCTCCTGTGACAAGAGATGCTCTGTCACATAGTGGGTGGGAAGCATAGTCATCTTAGCCTAAGGGCCTGTTTCATGGCTGCCTCATGATGTTCAATGGGTTGCCTAGGGCTACTCGGGCCTGGGACCCTCATGAAGTGAGTGAATGAGGCTGGCTGTTTTGATGTCTTGAATCTTTTTAACACATAAACTTCTAGTTAGGTACAAAACACGACAAAGCACCCTTGCCTTATGTGTTTGGGGGGAATCCTCCTATGCATCAGCAGGGGCTCTAAGACATACCTCCAGTCAACTCACTCTTCTGTACCACAGACCACAAAGGCTGGCCTGTGTCTCTGCAGGCTTTAAGCCTCCCTGAGCTGTCAGGAGTCCTGGAAGACCGTGTCCGTGAGATGGGTAAGTCTCCAAAAGGGACAGCAAGGCTTCGTTCTTCCCCTCCCTCATATACCCTCTTCCAAGGACCACAGGTTGAGGCCTGGCCCCACATCCCCCTGCATTCCTGCTGCTGAGACCTACACCAAACACTAACAGGCCCTGTCCTCAGGGCGGGCATTGTGCTCTGTGACACACAGCCTGGAAAAGCTGCAGATGCTGAATGGAAAGAAGTGGCGGGAGCCCTAGCCAGGAGGGACGGTGCGTGTCCATATTCCTGTGGGTGCGGTGGACCATCCTATCTTCCTATTCCTTCTCATCAGGACCTTTCTCCCCAACCCCTAGAACCTGACGTTGGGTGATTGATCCACCCTGAAGTTGTATGCCATACAAGACAGCCGTGAGAATGTGGCTGCAACAGCCCAGGAAGTAGAGGACCAGCTCAGGGAGCAGCCCGGGGACAGCAAGAAGGGGTTTTGGCCCCCAGGGCAGCTTGGACCAGCCCTGAGGCAAGATGAGGGCATGGCACCCAGATCCTGGTGGTAAGGCCATAAACTTGTACCAAATATGGCCCAGACCAAATAGGGCCATGGGAAGAGTGTGTATGCCCACCCAGGCTCCACACTGAGGTTTGATCTTACAAGTGAGGAATTTAGAAGTGCCTGAAATGTGCCACTGGTTGGAAAATAAAATAACACGCAAGTAGGTTGAAGTTCTATTTCTAGTCATATGACCCCAGTAGGACCCAGTAACCAGTCCTCTACCCTTGACTATGGGGTTGCCCTTGAAACTGGGGATCTGCTTGACTCAGATGGGAAAGCTGTTAAGCCTGCGGGGGATACTTTCTTTTCTCCAACATACCTCTCAGAGCCCTACTTGGTGACCTTTCATAAGCTCTGAAGTGGACCTGGTCTGGTGTTAAGCCGTCTTACCAATCTTGAGCTGTACAAGTCTTCCAGCCAGGCTGTAAGACTGCTAGTGGTGGCCTCCCTGGCCCACAGTGCACTTATCCCTCAGTACACTAAGCCTGTGCTTCTAGACCCCCTGGGGCTATTTACAGCCTATACTTACTGGCCTATATGGAATGGAGAAAGGCAGGCAGGCGTAGCTTGGTGCAGCACAGTCAGTCACCATGGTCAGGAATGGGGCCTGGCCTGGCCACTGCAGAGCTCAACAGAAGTTACCAGCCAGACTGATGGCCCACAGGGCTCAAGAGGCCCAGCCTCCACACCTTAGAGGAAGATGTTGGCCAATGCTTTGAGGACTTGGGTAGCCATCCAGAAGCAAACACAGCAGCAAAGGAGTGGCTTTATTTTCTTCCTCCTTCAACTCCAGAGCTGGGCCAAAGCCCTGCCCATCTTCAGAAATCAAGTCATTTGGGGCACAGCCACTCTGAAGCCTTACCTTCAGTTCACACACCAATGGAGAGAATCTAACGTATGGAAACCCAGTAACATCCCAAATCAACAGTACAATAGCCTACCCCAAGCTGGGTGGGCTCTGGGCTGAGGAAGTGAGTTATCTGATAATGGTTGCCTTCCCCAAACAAAATTCCTGAACCATCCAGGAGTGGCGCACCAACTGACTGCCTCAGAAGTGGGCATTAGGTGGGGCTCCACCATGATGAGACTCAGATTCACACAGAACGGCCTGTGCTCTGGGGTGGGTGAAAACATGCCTGAAAAGCAGGGCCCAAGTCACCCACTGACCAACCTGAGAGGGTAGCTGGGTGCCAGGGACTGCTTGGGACAATAGAAAGGAACAGCTGCCTGCTTGTCCCGTGCAATCAGAAGGGGTGCAAAACCAAACATGTTAGAAGGCACGATTCATGGGAATTCCAGAGCCTGCGGGTGGACACAGCCAAGGGAGGGCAGCAGCCAGCACAGGAACTGCTTCAGGAGGAAGCTGGGAGCAGCTTCTCTAGAGCCTTCTTCTGCTTCTCTGTGGCTGCAGCCAAGGCCTCAGCCAGCTTTTCTGAGGGCATCATGTTGAGCACCTTGAGGGCAAACAGGAGCTGGTACTTGGCAGTACTGACGAATGCATTGCTCAGGAAGTTGGGAAAGCCTCCGACGCGATCCTTCTGGGTGTACAGGGGGACACGCACAAGGCCCAGCACCTGTGGGACAGAGGGCAAGGGGTGGGGACAGACTCTTCCTGGCAGGGGCTGGCCATGAAGGGCCCGAAGGCCAAGGGAAGAGCAGTCAGTTTTGCTGAGGACATACGGGGAGATCCAGGCAGGGTCTGGCCAGTAGCAGTACACAACTCTCTCCCCAAGCAAGTTTCAACATGCACTCCCAACTCTGTCCTCCAGTAGGAAGGCCGTGTGCCACCCCTACCAGCACCCCATGCTCCCATGGCCCTTTGAGACCATAGATCCACCAACCTCAAGATCTCCCTCTTGGTAAACACCCCCCCTTCCGAGCCCTACAATCTTGGTTTCTGGTTCGTGTGCGGGCCCCCCCCCCCCAATTCCCCGAAGCAGGCAGACTCTGCCTGACCATCCCCATCCTCCCACAAATCCCATGCCCCACTCCCAGGATTGACAATGGCAGGCAGCAAGGCAGATGTAAACAGCTCCAGCCCGGGACCCTAAGCCTCTTCCCACCCAGAGCGGCCAGAGTGCGGGCCCTCAGAGGGACGCGTTACCCATGGATGCCTTCCGCGGTGCCAGAGCCAAACCTCGGGAGTGGGAATGGGGGCAGGCACCGGGCGGTGGCCCCACCTCCAGGCCGTGGTCCCGCGAGTGCACGGCGCTGATCTCCACTGCGTGCAGCTGCTCCAGCGTCAGCTGCCGCGCATACAGGTGCGCCACCACGCGATGTGGACCCTCGGTCAGGTGTGAGCTCAAGTAGTCGGCTTCGGTGAGGCGCAGGCCGCCTAACCCCAGCCCCAGCACCCGGTTCAGGCCATCTTCCAGCGACCAGAAGCGCCGGTCCACGAAGCCCCCGGGGAAGCCCAGCAGCCCATCGAAGCGCATCTGCATCTGCAAAGGAAGCACGGGTCGCCGCGCTGAGTCCATTGGGCGCCTCGGCCTACACCGCCCGCCCACCCGCCTAGCTCCTCACCAGCACAGAGAAGCGCATAGGAATGCGGCCAAAGAGCTGTCCAGGGTTGGCAGCATACAGCATGGCGTGGCACGAGTGGCTCCAGCCCGGGCCCAAGCGCATCGCCTCCTCTCGACTGATCTGCTTCAGCTCCGGAACCGTCGTGGTCGACATCTTGACGCTCCCAAGGCCTGCTGCCAGTATGAGCATGCGCGGCCCCGCCCGCAGCGCGCAGGCACAATCCACGAACATCGCAGTCCGCGGGCCCCGCCCCCACCAATCCCGGAACACCTGGGGAGCCCATCTAGGACTCCAGCAGCAGGCGGGTGGAGTGTGGGGCCGTGCGTGCGAGCCGAGTCGCGCCCACCGACACACAGCTGTTATCAAAGCTGACCGCCCACAGACCTAGAAAACTACAACTCCCAAGACGCACTGCAACACAGGTCGCCAGAGGGGATGCAACGGATGTCTAGCTGTGCGGGAACCGGGAGTCCCAGAGTTCCGGACAGCCGGAAGTGCCAACAGCCACCTCATCCTTGAGGGTGCAGATTTCTCTCTGGACCCCGACCCCGGGTGCGTGACTTCGTTTCCTCTGTGAAACCAAACCTGATTCCAATGCTAGTGCGTACAGACCTGGACCTTGTCGGGTACGCGCTCGTCTGGCTTTAAACACCAGAGGCTTGAGTGGGGGACGGGTGTAAGAAGTAAAACCACCTGCCCAAGCGCGGGGAGCCAAATCCCAAGTCCAGCTTCACTCCAGACAGAGCAAGCGACTAACACAATAGCAATCAACCTTCGCCTGAGCTTGGAGCGGTGCACAAGGAAGTCAAGGCATGGCCAGAATCTCTCAGGAGCTACCACGAGCTACTTGGTGGCCTGCCACTGAAGTCGGAACCAACTGCCTGCCCACGGTGCTGTGCCCGGAGGAAGGCACACACAGAATATTGCTGCATTATTTTATTACTATAAATATACAGTAAAAACCAACCAAAAACTAGCCAGAATACATCAAATGATAGCACATGTGAATCTGAGACAGGCCAGTCTGCATCTCGATCCTTCAAAGTGCTGGCTCCGGTACCATGGCCAGAGGCCAGGGTGTTGGCAAGTGGGAGGGGTGGGGGAAGCACATGCCCACCTGTGCATTTGGCAGGGAGAAGGGCAGACTAATAGACCAGGTCTCTGCTCTCAGGCTTACCAGAGACCGGCTAGCCACTGCTGGGCAGAGCCAAAGACTGAGCAACTCAGCCTGAAGGTGGGCTCCACACAGAACAGGCTGTCCACAGCCATCTTCCATGGGGTGCTGTACTGCCTGTGGCAGCTCTGGCCTGGGGACACCCATGCTGGGTGCCCCTTTACCTTTCTATTTCAAGGTTGCTTTAAAACAAAGCATCCTCTTGGGGTTCACGCCTCCCTAGCAGGCCCCACTATAGGAACTTCAGATAGTAAATCAGAGAAGTGCAAAAGGATAAGTAAATGGTGATGTGCACATTATGGAAGCTGCTCAGACCCCTTGCTACTTGCTGAGCATAAAATGCCTCCACCTTAGAGGCTGTGAGGTGAGTGAAGCAGGACCTGTGAGGGGGGCCTGGACACCAACCACTGCGAATGGCTGTGGTGGTTGAGAGTCAGGCTGCCCTGGACTTGCCCGCGGCTGCCCCAGCTGCTAGAGCTGAGCAGGTGATGCCTAAATGCTTGGGGGGGGGGGGCATCCATAGCCACAACACACACTAAAGGGCAAAAGCAGCAACAGCTGGCGCCTCAGGGCACACGCACATGGAGCAGGCAGACAGGCACTGTTTCCTTCATTTACCGTAACCTGGGTTACCCACTTCTAGAACATCTTTGAACATGACGTGGGTAGATTCTCTTTTGCTGGTTTGCTAAGTTCTCAGAGCATCAAACTTGGCAATTGGAGAGCCTATCCAGGGCTCAGGAAGAAAATTGCTGTCCTTCATCTTGTACCATTTACAAATATATCAACCATAAAAAAGAGGTTTGTAGATGGGACAGTCCACTGTGCTCGTTGATGGAGGGTCACTATGACCCTTCAGAGCCTGATGACCACATGAGTGCGCAGACAGGAGAGGCCAAGGTCACAATGGGGTCAGCTCAGTGCTGCCGCTGAACCAGGCTCTCAGAGTGGGGTCAGCTCAGTGGCTCCAGGTTCAGGACTAGAGCCGCCAAGTGGAGGCCAAGGGGGGCTGGTGGTGCTGAGGCTGTGGGGCGTCTCCATGGAGGTGGACCATCCTGTAGGTGGGAGCAGAGAGAGGAGGGCACATGATGGACTGATGGTTGCATACCTGTTCCCCCAATCTAAAGCTTAATGGGGGCAGAGCCACCCAGCATATTCTACCCCCCTACCTAGGTACATGCCTGTCAGGCAAAAACAGCAGACGTTACTGCACGGAAGGCAGTGAGTGAAGTCTGTACCCAGTACCTAGGATACATCACTCCTGGGAACAAGGCAGTAGAGGTACAGGCACAGTATTGCCGGCCCCTGGATCTCCTGCCCTCACCCTCACTGTACTACTCGGATCTCAAGGCCAAGGTCCAGCCATGAGCTTCACAACTGGGTTAGCTAGAATTTAGCCAACGGGGAAGGGAGATGATGAGGGCCAAGCCAAGTTAGTGCTTGGCAGCCCAGGCAAGCAGTGCCACGGAGGAGGGCCCCATTACCTGTCTGCCTTCCAGAGGCCTCTCTGCTTAGTCTCAGACTCATACCATTTTGGCTCTGCAAAGTCGTATCCCCAAGGCAGAGGCCATTCCCAGTGGCACCTGTGACACAGCCTGGGCTTTGCCCTTTTCTTCAGCATTTCTATGCTACAGCCTCCAGCTATGAGCCACTACTCTCAGCCTGCCCCAAGCTCCAACTGCTCGAATCCAACCTCAATCTAAACATAGCTGCCTCTTCCACCCATGGAAGCTGCTCTGGCCACAGATAACATAGGGGTGCTGTTTCAATAAACAGGTAAGACTGCAAGAAGCAAAGCTCGAGGAGGACAAAGTCTGAGAACATACAAACCACAACCAGCACCTGGCCTGATGGATGAAAAAGGGACGCAACCTACCTAGAGGTCTGGACACCAGCTGGATGCTGCCTAGACAGGCTGTGGGAGCCTAGCTGCTATGGAGTTGTTTTGCTGGGGAACCCTGACATTAAAGGCTCAGCTCCTTTATCAGAACGTTCAGAAGAAAGTAGGGTCCCCACTGGTCTGCTTCATTTTTTAGGGATGCCTCTGTAAAACACCAATCTGGGACCACCCAGTGGCTGGCACCTCCCTGTCAAGCAGGGTGCCAACCTCATGGTCCTTCTAACAGACTGCTTGTGTGTGGTGCTGCAGAAGGTTCCAGAGACAAGAGACAGGTTCCCAGTGGCAATGATGGTCTCAAGACAGAAAGGCTCAGTAGTTCACAGAGGTTATATGTCGGGCAAGGGGCAGCACTGGCAAGGTAGGGACAGCAGGAAAATGCCTTCGGGTCAGGAAACAAGGGTCTTAACAAGGCAACAAGGACCTGGGAGGATAGACATATCCCATAGACAGACAGGCATACTGCTGGGAACAGGCAATCCTGGGCCTCCCATATCTGGTGCGAATTTGAACTACTGCTTTAAACCACAGCTACAGATTGAGGCAGCAGGATTGTAAATGAAAGGACTGCTCAGTCTACAAACAACTAAGGCCAGCCTGGGAAACTTAGTAAAGCCCTGTTTCAAAAAGTAAAGGGGGGGGGGCGGAGAGATGGCCTAGCAGTTAAGAGCGCCGACTGCTCTTGCTGAGGACCCGGGTTCGATCCCCAGCACTCACATGGAGGCTGAGAACCGTCTGTAACTCCAATTCCAGGAGAACTCCAGTTCCAGGGGAATCCGACACCCTCTTCTGACCTCCGCAGCATTGCACAACACGGGTGCACAGACCTCATGCAGACAGTATACTCATACACATAAAAAATAAAATTTTAAAAATATTTTAAAAAACAAAAAAGTAAAGGGGGTGGGGATGTAGCTTAGTGATAGAGTGCCTGGGTAGCAAGTATGAAGCCCTGGGTTCAATCCCCAGTACTGCAATTAAAAAACAACAAAAAGCCGGGCGTGGTGTCGCTCGCCTTTAATCCTAGCACAATTAGGAGGCAGAGGCAGGCGGATCTTTGTGAGTTCAAGGCCAGCCTGGTCTACAGAGTAAGTTCCAGGACAGCTGGAGCTACAGGGAGACCCTGTCTCAAAAAGACCAAAAAAAAAAAAAAAAAAAAAAAACCAAACAAAAACAAAACCAGCCAGACTAGTGTGTGCTAGAACTGTCCCCGGGATCTCCAGGGCTCCCTGATCCTCCAACTCCCACCTCCAACTGGAGACAGTGACTCTAGAAGCCTGGGTTGAGTCACTGCTGCAAGAACCCTATATAGTCAAGAATGGGCACCTGTCCAGCTCCAAAGTCAGGGCCCTCAGGAGACCACCTTTCAGTGGCAAAGGTGCAGCGGCCACCAGAGGGCTCTAGACTCTGAATCCAGAAGGAAGCCTTCAGAGGAGCAGGCTTCTCTGCAGATACCCAGCCAACCACCAGAGTGTGGAGGAAAGGTCACGTACCAGCTCACTCCTCTATACCAACAGAGCAGGACTCGGGCCCCAGTGCTGTGCAGAGAGGAGGGAGAGACAGATGGAGCTCAGTTAGCAGAAAGGCATGGACGAGAGGGTGGGGGGCAGGGCTGTCTAGAAACAGACTGCCCACACATCGCCTGTTGCAATTAAGTAGTAAGAACTGGGATAGACTCTGGACAACTTTCTAACCAAGAGGGATATGCCTTGTTCCAACTGCCAAAACCTGAGAAGGACCTCTGGGAGGTGCAGACAACAGGCAGTTTCACCTGTAGTTATGGAAGCCAGACCATTGAACAGGGAGGGGCTGGACAGTAGTGGCCTACATTCTCACTGTCTAATGGACCGCCTGTAGTCTCCTTTTTCCCATCTCCAGGGGACCTGGGTTCAATGAGCTATGCTGCATCCATCCAGTGGATAGTGGCCCAGTTGTCAGGGAGCCAAGACACCTGGATGTATACATGATCCTCACACAGATAGACACACAGCCATCTCTAACTGGCAAAAGCCAGGAGGCTAGTGAGTGACACCATGTGAGTAGAGACACACAACTGTACACAACTGTGCACACCTGTCACCCTCCCACCCCAGTGCTGACATGTACCAGAGGTGCTCCAACAGAATGTGTAGAAACAGCAGTGTGGGCTACTGGCATCAAGCAAGCCTGGAATGAATGGGTAATTCTGAGTGGGGAGTGGCCCACAGGTGAGGGCCAATGACAGTCCCTATGCTGAGCTGGTCAGGGCCGGGTCTTTATGTTCGACTCTGCACAGACAGATCAAGCCTCTCCTCCTGCCTCACATGCACGTGATAGATCTAAGCAAGGTCTGATACTTCTGTGCCCAGGCCTCATGTGCTCTGAGGACCACAGGAGAGGATGGGATGTTTTATGCTGGATAGTCAAGGTCCCCTCAGGGCTGTCTGAAGGAGCAAAGCTCACACTGGTGACTCAGGAAGCCCAAGGCTCTCTCCTGATTCCCCCACTCAGCCAAGTTTACAATCAGGGTGGATACTTGAGGTTCTTCCAATAACATACTAGAACTGTGTGTCCCTTTACGATATTCAGTTCCAAACATGCATCATCATTAAGTTTTTTTTTTTAATTTTTTTTAATTTATTTATTTTTGTATGTGTATGAATGTACTGTCTGCATGCAGGTCTATGCACCCGTGTCGTGCAATGCCGCGGAGGTCAGAAGAGGGTGTCAGATTCCCCTGGAACTGGAGTTCTCCTGGAATTGGAGTTACACACGGTTCTTAGCCGCCATGTGGGTGCTGGGGATCGAACCCGGGTCCTCTGTAAGAGCGTCGGTGCTCTTAACCGCTAGCCTATCTCTCCAGCCCCTTTCATTAAGTTTTTTTTTTTTTAATTTTTTTTTAAATTTATTTTGTATGTGTATGAATGTACTGTCTGCATATAGGTTTGTGCACCCGTGTCACGCAATGCTGCGGAGGTCAGAAGAGGGTCTCAGATTCCCCTGGAACTGGAGTTTTCCTGGAATTGGAGTTACAGACGGTTCTCAGCTGCCATGTGGGTGCTGGGGATCGAACCCGGGTCCTCTGCAAGAGCAGTCGGCGCTCTTAACTGCTAGGCTATCTCTCCAGCCCTCATTAAGTTTTTTTTGGAGTATACAGTGAGCCACTAAGACTACTAGTATCTGCTTGGCTATACTTGGTGACCCCTGCACCCCTGGTCAGCCTCTATGAGTCACTTCACATCCAGAAGCTGGGGGCAGATGGGAAACCCTTTCACCAAAGCATGTTACAACCACCTGATATCTAGGCCAGTCACAGGTAGCCCCAGAAGGATGAGCAATACTGGTTTCGGTCAAGCAGGGCAAAGGGGCTTCCCTGACACATGGGAGGCGCCCAGCTCTTTAAGAAGCTGGTCCTTGAAGGTGGCATGGCTGTTTATCCCAATTCCAGAAACTCAGTGCTAGCCTAAGTCAAGAGCCCCATTCCCACACCATATTTATATTCCCGAGAGTGAAGCTGAGGACCCCATCACACAGAGCAGAAGAGCTAAGTGACAGCCTGTGCCGAAACCTTTAGAAATGAACAGCAAGCCTCTGCCCGACTGACTACAGCTCACCAATGCAATTCCACACACAGCTTGCTCTGCTCTGGTTGGGAATGTACTGCTCTACCTGGGCAGTGGCCTAGGTTAGTTATCCCTAGGCAAATGTTAGACCAAACAAAGATAAAGGAAGACAACAATCCCAACAGGACTTAAACTGGCTTGCCTGGGCCCCAGCAGGCAACAGATGGAGAAAAGAACTTTGCCTTTTTGCATGCAGCCTGTCTTGCCTTCCCTAGGCCAAGCTCTCCTAGGTTGGGAAAGATACCTGGGGCCTGTAAGAGGCCAGCCGGCAGACGTGGCCTGGCCCAAATCCTGCTGTGGGGGTTGGCAGAGAATGGCTTAGAGTCCCCTTCCCCAACCCCAACCTACCCCAGGGACAGAAGCAGGCCCCAGTGCTGTTACCTGGTAGGTAGATGTCAGCAGGAGGGCCTGGCTGGTTACAGCCATGGTGCTGGGGGCTGCCATCCTGCAGGACATCCTCAATGGAGGGCACTCGGCTCCCTGAAGCAGGTGGAGGGGCAAGATCAGGACAAACAGGTAGAGGCAGGTCCCCATGGTCCACCCAACACCCCGACCCCACAAACTCCAGGGACCACAAAAATGGGACTGTGCATGGGGTGGGGCATTTTGTTCATTTTATTTCAAAACAAGGCTGGCTGGTACCAGGGGGTGGCTGAATGGTCTTTCCTATAGCTAAGCAGTCTAGCCTTTGGGAGGGGACTTGAAGCCCCTGTCTAGTTTGGCCTCACATGAGTCCCTATCATCTCAGTCCTGCACTTGTGGTCTCTGCTTGCAGGGTATGGAAGGGGCCCAAACCTAAGATGGGAAGCTGACATCCCGAAGCAGAGGGGCTCACCAGATCTTAACTCTCTATTCACGGGCTCTGGCTTCTGAAATAGAAATGCACGGCTAAGGGGCTGCAGTGCCTATCCCCAGGGGTGCTGCTCTACTCCTCACACTCAGGGCCCAGCCCAGTTGTTTTTGTTTGTTTTCGGGGGGGGGGGTCTCTTTGGGACAGGGTCTCCCTATAGTCCAGGCTGGCCTTGAACTCACAGAGGTCTGTCTGCCTCTGGTTCCTGAGTGCTTGGATCAAAGCCATGTGCTAGCACACCTGGTCCAACACAGGATAAAGGAGCTGGTCATGCAGCCTGAAGGTGGGCCTCACGTGAGTGACTCCTCGGCAGGGTGTAGGCCATACAGAAGAGCTGGAATTAACCACTCTATGGGCCACATCCTAGCTCTGTCACATTATAGTCAAGTGGCCTTGGGCTTCCTCCAGATGCCAGACCTAAGCTTTACTTAACTTTTCTGTCTACCATTGACAAGGTGAGGACTAAGCAGAGGCAGCTTGAGAGGCACCTTACCACCTAGCATGGCCAGCATTGAGGGGTGAGAATCCAGGTTTCTTAGGCTACCCACTAACCCCTCCTCTACAGGGAGGTGGAGAAATGCTAGCTGTCCTCAATACATCAGGAAACAGCCAATAATTCCAAAAAACACCTAGCTAAATAACAGCTCTTCCTGGACACACACAGGATACTAGCCAGTAACATAAAGTTCCTACCATCCATGTACACCGACCATCCAGGCTCCTGAAGGCAAAGAGCTGTGGGGCTGTCGCAGCCAGGAACTAAAGTTCACCACAGGGCTCAGGGACAGACCTCAAGAAGGGACTCACCTTGCTTTAGGGATGGCTCATCAACCTCCTCTGTTCCGAAACTCTAGGAGACAAAGAGGAAAGGCCACTGGTGCAGACTCTCAGGCCAAAGTGGGCCAAAGTCTGATCCAGAGATCAGACTGAGGTCAGTGGGCAGCAGCTGCCACCAAAGGACACAAAGATGTCACTGAAAGCTGGTTTTCACAAATGGCCTTGCCTATAGTGCTTCAAGTGACTCCATCACAGGATACCCCAGCCCACAGTCAAAGACACTGAAGCCAGGTTAGAGAGTCAGGCTGTGGCTTCACAGTATGGCAGCACCTGGGGAGTGAGTGGAGCTCATGACCAGTGAAGGGGCCTGGAGAGCCCAGACAGGGCCTCGCTCTGGGAACGAGCCTCACCTCAGGGGAGCTGCTCTCCCGCAGTGCCAGCTCCACACTGCTTGGCGGGAGAGGAACTTCTGAGTCCTCTGAGAGCTTCTCCTCGTCCTCCTCATGGATGGGGGATGATGGGGACCGCAGGGTGCTGAGGACAGAGGTGGGCATTAAGGGGGGTTAGAGGATGGCTGGATGATGAACATGATCCTGACAAAACTGCATTGGACCAGCAGTGCTTGAACAAGAGCTCTAAGAAAGAGGCCCCTGGACGAGGTATAACTCAGCAACAGACGGGAACATCTCAAAGCAGACATGCTCAACAGAGGCTCCCTGAAAAAAGGTGGTACTTTTTTTTCCGTTTGGCTTTTTGAGACAGGGTATCCCTGTAGCCCCGGCTGGCCTTGAACTCACTATGTAAAACAGGCTAACCTTGAGCTCACAGAGATCCACCTTCCTCTGCCTCCTGAGTGCTAGGATTAAAGACGGGAGCCACCACACCAGGCCCCTGAAAGAGGTACTTCTGGGGCTGGAGAGATGGCTTAGCGGTTAAGAGCACTGACTGCTCTTGCAGAGGACCCGGGTTCGATCCCCAGCACCCACAGGGCGGCTAAGAATCATCTTTGACTCCAGTTCCAGGGGAATCCGAGACCCTCTTCTCACCTCCTCAGCATTGCATGACGAGAGTGCATAAACCTGCATGCAGACAGTACATTCATACACATACTAAAATAAAAAAAAATTAAAAAAAAATTTTTTTAAAGAGGCTCCCAAGGGACACCAGGACAGGCCTGACATCCTGATTTCTACAAGACACATGGTAGAGTCCTGGGAACAGCAGCAGGAGGGACTGTTCCTCTCATTCGCACACAGGACAGAGGCCAGGTAGCTTGCAGAATTTACACTTTTCTTATATTTTTCTTTCTTGAGGGAATCAACACAGAAAGGCTAGTCAAACATCCCTTGGTCTGCAAGGGAGCAAGACTGACCCTTGGCCAGCTTGAGGAACATGGCCCTAGGGGAGGACCCTTGTGACAAGGGATGAGGATGATGTTCTGTGGCAGAACACCAGCTTGACATGCACATAGCCCTGGGTTCAACCCCCCAGAAACAGCCCCCCCCCACATCTGACAGATTAATATCTAGAACATATAAAAACCTCAGAATGGCCAGGCGTGGTGGCTCACGCCTTTAATCCTAGCACTTGGGAGGCAGAGGCAGGTGGATCTTTGTGAGTGTGAGTTCAAGGCCAGCCTGGTTCTACAAAGCGAGTTCCAGCAGCTGGGGCTCAGGGAGACCCTGTTCCGAAAAGACAAAAAAAAAAAAAAAAAAAAACTGAAGTTTGAACTCCAAAGTACCAAATTAATAACATGAATTCAATAAATGTTTGGAAAGAAATACAGTCGGGGGCTTGGAGAGAATGGCTTCAGTGGTAGAGGCACTGGCTACTGTTACAGAGGACGCAGGTTCAATTCACCAGCACCCACGTGGTGGCTACAACTGTTGGATAACTCATTCAAGGGATCTGACCTCTTTTCCTGACCTCCTCATGGCACTGCACAAAACCGGTGCACTATTGGGCAAAGTAAATCACATAAAATAACTGGGTATGGTGCGCACGCCTTAATCCTAGCACTTGGGGAGGCATGAGCAGGCAGATCTCTGTGAGTTCAAGGCCAGCCTGGTCACAGGAGCCGAGTTCAGCCACTGGGGTTACAGGAGACCCTGTTTCGAAAAGACCCAAAAAAAAAAAAAAGTAAAATAAATATAAAAAATAAAAAATAAATAAGGGGGCTGGAGAGATGGCTCGTGGTTAAGAACCAACTGCTTCTTCAGAGGACCTAGTAGATAAATACCCCAGCACCAACTCGTCGGAACTCAATTCACCCACAGGCGCTAGAAATCCAGTTCCAGGGGGAATCTGACGCCCTCTTTGACCTCGTTGGCTTGGCATGGACGGGTGCACGAACCTACATGCAGACAATACACTTCATACAAATATAAAATAAAAAAAAAAAATTAAAAAAAAAAAAACTCCAGTTCCAGGGAATCTGACCTCTTCGACTCCTGGGGCATTGCATGACACGGGGACCACTTAATTGCAGACGTAATCCCCACTCATACACATAAAAAAATAATTATTATTATAATAAAGAATAGGCTGGGTGTATGTGGTCATAGCCTATATTATTTATTTTTTATTTTATTTATTTATTTATTTATTTTTTTTAAAGGAAGCAGTCTTGAGGCATACACCTTTATCCCAGCACTCAAGAGGCATGAAGTGTGAGTTGGAGTTTCAAGCCAGCGGTCTACATAGTGAATTGAACAAGCTGGCTAGCAGAGGGAGACTGGTCTCAAAAAAAAAAAAAAAAAGTTAAAAGAGGCAGTCAGAGCGATCTCTGTGAGTTTCAGGCCAGCACAGACTAAAGGGAGACCTGTCTCAAAAAACAAAAACTAAAATAAAATAGCCAGGTTTTTGGGCCGCCTACTGCACTTGGCGAGGACAAGTGGATCTCTGTGGTTCAAGGGCCAGCCTGGTCTACAGAGTGAGTTCCAGGTAGTGGCTAGGTAGACCCTGTCTCAAAAAAATAATTAAAATAAATAAAGCGAGTTACTTTTTAATAGAGGGACATCGCCCCTACTAAACAC
>VZQC01000127.1:754518-793362 GCA_009823505.1 Rhizomys pruinosus | reverse complement strand
TTTTTTTTTTTTTTGGTCTTTTTGAGACAGGGTCTCCCTGTAGTTCTGGCTGTCCTGGAACTCACTCTGTATACCAGGCTAGCCTTGAACTCACAGAGATCTGCCTGCCTCTGCCTCCTGGGTGCTAGGATTAAAGGCGTGTGCCACCACGCCCAGCCTATGGTTTTGGTTTTTTTTGAGCAGGGTCTCCCTACAAATTGTCTTCTAATCTCTAATCTCTATACATACACCATGGCACATGCATGCCCATACATATACACATACACAAATACAAAGTAAATAAATGCAGCCGGGCATGGTGGTGCATGCCTTTAATCCTAGCACTTGGGAGGCAGAGGCAGGGGATCTTTGTGAGTTCCAGGACAGCTGGAGCTACAGCTGTCTCAAAAAGACAAAAAGACAAAAACAAAAACAAAAAACACACCACAAAATGGGACTGGAGAGACAATCTCTTAGCAGTTAGCACTGGCTGCTCTTCCGGAGGGCCCAGGTTCAGCTCCTAGCACTCATATGGCAGCTAATAACCATCTGTAACTCTAGTTACAGGGGATCCAACACCCTCTTCTGGCCTCTGAAGGCACTGCACCCATGTGTTGCACTTACATATATGTAGGGGAAAACCTCATACACATAAATAAAAATAAATATTTTAAAAACCACAAGAAGAAAAAAAAAAAACAAAAACAAAAAGAAAAAAAACCACAAGAAGGGCAGATTTAAAATTTTTTAATTTAATTATTTTATTTGTATGAGAGTTTTCCATGCATGTATGCAAGTGTACCTGTGAATGTAATGCCCACAGAGGTCAGAAGAGAGAGTAAGATCCTCTGGAACTGTAATTATGGACGGTCGTGAGCCACCATGGGGTCCTGGGAACCGAAGCTGGGTCCTCTGCAAGGCATCCAGTCGTCTCTCCAGCCCCATGGGCAGCAGACCTTTTCTTTAATTTCCCAGACTATGATTTTTATCTCTTATACGAAAAAGATGAAGGTAACACTGGGACTATAGAAGAAACAGGAAATGATGGAGGGGAGAGGCCCAATGCAAAGGTCTCAGTGCCTAGGGTCACATGTGCAGTGAAGACCTTAGCTAGCCGTCAAGGTTGGTACAAGTCCATTCTTAGGAACTGGTCTTTCTTAGACTAGAAACTGGAAAAGACAGAAATCGCCCCATCCCCAGCATAAGTCCAACACAGAGACAAAAATTACTGCCATGTACAACCTGGGACCTCAGGGGAGGGGGTTATGGGAAATGCAGCCATTTTTATATACACAATTGGATCTTTTTTTTTTTTTTTCCCCCGGTCTTTTCAAGACAGGGTCTCCCTGCAGCCCCAGCTGTCCTGGAACTCCCTCTGTAGACCAGGCTGGCCTTGAACTCACAAAGATCCGCCTGCCTCTGCCTCCCAAGTGCTAGGATTAAAGGAGTGCGCCACCATGCCCGGCAACAATTGGATCTTTAAACAATGTAAGAGGCAACCAGGTTCCAGTTTCATGTTCTACTATATTTCACTGGTCCTCCTGGACCTCTACCGCAGCTTCTAGAGCTTTCTGTTGCATAGAATTGTCCTCTACCTGGCAAGCTATGGACAAACACCTTCTTCACAAGCTTGGTGCCACCTGCTTGCCTAGGATTCTAAACTTGTTGACCTTCTGCAAGAAAGGGAGAAGCTGGGAGAGTCGGCTGCCCTCCCCACCAGCCAGTCAGCTGCCCTCCCCACCAGCCAGTGCCCTTGGGCTGTTAGGGGGAGGGGGCAGGGGGACGGACATGACTAAAGATATATAAGCGGAGAATGCCAGGAGGTGGGTGCATGTTCTCCCCTCCACCCCGCTACTTTGTAAGGCTACCAAGATGTAGAATTTGCTGAATGGCCTTAGTAGGGGAGCCCCCCCCAACTTCTATAAGTGATCCCCTCACTCGTTATTCTATTAGTAAGCCCAAATAAACTCGCTAGGATTTTCCAAACTGTGGTTTAAGGAATTCATACCTCACTTTGTCATTAGGGAGGAGGGGACTGGACACTGCTTGCCTCCCAGAAGGAATTTTAGTAACAATGTCTGTCTGCAAGTCTATAAGGCTGCCGGTTGGGAACAGCTTAAACACTGACTGAGGAAAAAAACCCAAAGGCAGCCTGCCCCATTTACGAGAGAGGGGTGGAGGGTCTCTATACCCAGGCTGCCCAGGACAATTGAGACAGTGATCTAAATAGCATGCTGGAAAAAGGACAAAAATGTTCCAAAAACGCTGTTGCCTCCTGTTATGTTTGGGTATGAAATGTCTCCCTAAAAGCTTCTGCCAGGCCTTTAATCCCAGCATTCCAGAGTTCCAGGCCAGTCTGATCTACATAGTGAGTTCCAGGTTGGCTGGGGATACAGGGAGACCCTGACTCAAAAAGACCAAAGGTAAATAAATAAAAGGTGAGTGAACTTGGGGCTCAGAACCCAGCTGTTTGGGGAGGTTCCGGAACTCTAAGCCACGTGACACTAGAGGCAGGTCCGTGAGCGGTGGGTAGCTGGTGCAAGCCTTTCCTTCTCTTTCCTCTGCTTCCTCTGCTCCGCCCTGCTTTCCCTGCCATGAGGACTGCACCTGAAAAATTTAGCTGAAGTAAATTGTCTTCTTTTAAGTTATTGTTTTTCAGGTATTCAGTCACAGAGACACAAAATCCTGACTAATGTAACTTCAAAATAAGTAAGGAATGATAAGAGACTGGAGGTTGAGCCCCCAGGGCTTGTTGGCCTCTTTTCCAACAACCCTCACGAGCCTTAGGACAGGCCTCGGAGACCCCACCAAGTGAGTAAATTTCCAAAACGCAGATAGAAACACAGAGCACACAGCTGGCCACAAGAACACACCTCACCTTGGTCTCTTGGTTGTTCTTATTCTCGATGCCGTAGATCTCCTGCAACAGATAGCTGACCCGGTCCACCTGGAGAGCAGAGAGGTATGCTAGGCCCCGCTCAAAGGCTCATCTGCACCTGAGCCCATACCATGTCCAGAGTAGAAGCCTTAGGTCCTAGGGGACGTGTGGCTGGGAAAGTTGACCTACTGAGCCCCCGCCCCCATCCTCCGCACTGACACTAGGAATGAGAAGCAGGGCTATGTGACCAGCCCAGCCAGCAACACAGGGAGCAGGGACCCCACTCTGAAGACAGCCTAGCACTGAGCTGCTCACAGTCACACTCATCAGCAGGACACACTTGCACCCACTCTGCCACCCACAGAGGGTCCGGAGCTGTTGTGTTCAGGCAGCCATCGATAGCCAACTCGCTGTTTCCAGCATCTCCTTACATAAAACATGAAAACCATGTCTAGCCTGACACAAAATCAGTTTTGTAAGTGGTGTCTGCTTCATGCTGACCTTCCCCAAAGTGGCCTCAGCTGCTGGGTCCCAGAGTTCCAGGAGCCATAGCACCCCTCTAGACAGCCAGGATCCTGACAGCTGGCTCTCAGGAAACAAATGCCCCAACCAATAGTGGGGTCTCCTGCCCACCTGGTATCATCAAAGTTGGTACCTGCTGGGGTTCATTCTGCCTCTCTTTTAAAAGCTAACAAACTATTAAAAAAAAAAAAACAACAAACTGCCCCCTCAAAATGTGACTTTAAGCAGGACTCTGGTAGGACAATTGCTCACCACAACCCTGGAACACAGACCCTAGCCTGTCAATCAGTCTCTCTTTTTTTTCTTTTTGTATTTTTGAGACAGGGTCTTTTGTTTTTAGTCCCAGCTGGCCTAGAGCTTGCTCTGTAGACCAGACAGGACTTGAACTCAGACATCAGCCTGCCTCTGCTTCCTGAGTGCTGGGATTAAAGGCGTGCGCCACCACGCCCGGCTAATCAGTCTCATTATTAAGGTTTTACCCAGTTCTAGTTAGGAGTCCTCCACCTCCTACTAAATTCTCACAGTGCTCAAGTAGAAGGCCATCAGGAATAGCTGCTCTACATATAATAATGGAATCTGTGTTTGCAAAGAAAAGCTGCCCCAGCCTCCCATTTATTCTAGGGCTTTTCACCTTGCGAGAATTGATGAAGTCGATCTGACTCTGCCCGGTGCTGTCTTATTTCCAGTCATTTGTAAGAGACAGGAGGCTGCCATCTTTGTGTTTACTGTCGTTCCTTCCCTCCTCCACCCACTCATTCAGCAAATATTCACTGAGTGATAAATGCATTCCAAGCACATGGTTAAAAGTGGGCATGGCTCAGGACCTATACAGATTGCTGTGGCACATGATAGCTATGCAACCCACTCATCTCAAGACACGGACACAACAAAGGAACTCAAGGCAAGAGGCTCCTGTACAACCAGAAAGAATAGTCCATGGCCTCTGGAGACATGTGTTCTAACCCACATGTGTGCACACATTGTGTATGTTTGTGAGGAGGGAGGGAGACTATTATGTATCTGAACCCAAAGGGCTGTGATATTCCATCTGAAACTTACGATTTGCTTCTGCTTTAACGGCTTCACAGAGAAGCTACCATCCATGTGCTGCAGGAGAAAGACAGTGTTAATCTCAAAATGGCCCCTTCCAGCATTACTATTATTATTATTATTATTATTATTATTATTTTTTTTTTTTTTTTGTATTTTTGAGACAGGGTCTCCCTTTTAGTCCCAGCTGGCCTGGAGCTCACTCTGTGTAGACCAGGCTGGCCTTGAACTCACAGAGATCTTCCCGCCTCTGCCTCCTGAGTGCTGGGATTAAAGTCGTGCACTACCACGCCCAGACCTTTTTTTTGAGACGGGGTCTTCCTGTAGCTGCAGCTGGCCTGGAACTCACTATGTAGACCAGGCTAGCCTTGATTTCACAGAGATCCGTCTGCCTCTGCTTCTGGAGTGCTGTGCTGGGGGATTAAAGATGTGCGCCACCACATTCAGCATCCTCCCAGCACTTTTTTTTTTTTTTTTTTTTTNGTCTCCCTGTAGCCCCAGCTGTCCTGGAACTCACTCTGTAGACCAGGATGGCCTTGAACTCACAAAGATCCACCTGCCTCTGCCTCCCAAGTGCTAGGATTAAAGGCGTGCACCACCACGCCCAGCTTCTCCCAGCACTTTTACCCAGTCAACTGAAGGCCTTCCCCGGCCAACCCACATCCCAGCTGAAAAAAGGAAGAAAGTGAAGACAAAGAGCCAAACCATGAAGTCTTCACCTCTGGGCTCGTACCTATCTTCTGAACTACTTGGAGAACCTTCTTGAAACATCCTTTTGGGGCTTGCCTGCCCTACAGAATCCAACTCCTCCCAATGGCTCCCAGCACAAGCTAAAGCCACTCCGCCATGTTCTCCAATGGCCAAGCGGCTCCCTGGTACCTAGAGGCAACACTTGGGTGGCAAAGTGAACACACAAAAGTTCTTATTCTCAAAGGGCCTGGCTTAGGAAGATGCCACATGCACATATTCAAAAGAGATAAAAATGTAAGAACAGGATGGAAAAAAAACAACAGAACAAATGAGTTCAATGGTATCCAGGGAAACA
Source organism: Rhizomys pruinosus (assembly GCA_009823505.1). Classification (NCBI taxonomy): domain Eukaryota; kingdom Metazoa; phylum Chordata; class Mammalia; order Rodentia; family Spalacidae; genus Rhizomys; species Rhizomys pruinosus. The sequence goes on along the minus strand of VZQC01000127.1, from coordinate 787,888 downwards.
AACTGTTCAGAGTTGGCAAGGTTAATTAAGGTATTAGAGCTGAGATTTTTGTAACAATACTAATTATACTTTGAGTCAACCAAGACCAGTACTCAAGACTGTCTGATAAGGCTGGTGGGACTCTGATGGAAATATCTAGAATGTAGGATTCCAAAAACAAGCAGTTTTCCATTGGCTCTAAATTGCAACCACAGGGTGGTAATCTTGCCAGGAATGGCCTATCTTCCTCACCATAGCTCAATGTTAACACCTCTCCCAATAAGGCTAAGGCATGGGGTGTTCAAGGGGGTGGCTGGCCTCTGTCCAGCAACTCATGTCACCACTATCTGCACCTCTGGCTCCAGGAAAAGCACCCCAGGCTCACCATAGGCTTGCTACTCAGAGCAATATTTGGCTGTGTAGATCCTGGGGCATCTTAAGAGACTTGGATCTGCACTGAAAACATGCCTTGGTGAGGGACCCCAAGTCAGCAGAACATGGGATGAGTCAGCAGGACATAATATGAGGGATTCCCTAAGCAATCATAGCCCATTCTTTGGGGGGGGGTGTCCCCTTTTTACCTATGCTCCAGCCTGATGCTATGTCTTATCTCAGCTGCAGTATTGAAAAGTGGCAAAGGACCTGGGGCAGGATGGGGTCTCTGGGGTATTATGAAACAGGAATATAACTCAGTAAGTGGAGACACTTCTAGGTCTGGGGCCACACTAGTCAGCAGCAGATCCTCAGTCTTGCCATCATTATTCACAGAGTGTTGATTTTGTACTCACCAGGTACCATGCCAGCTCTAAGGACAAGAGAAAGGCCATTTCTGCCCTCTCAGACACAAGTAAGGACACTAGTACTGTAAGGGGTTGGGAAGGCCTCCTGCAGGGAGTGAGACCTGCCTGGCTCTGCCTGGACTACAAGCTGCAGCCAGGGGGCAGGGGGAAAGGGACAGAGCATAAGCAAGGCAGACACACACTCTAAGTGGGGCTGTGGCCAGTGTTAGCTGCCATCTGAGGACTCAGTCCTGGTAGAAAGGTTGGTGGCTGGAGAAGGGAAAGTTAGTTTGTGGTAGGGGCCTGCATGTGAGTACCCTGACTGTGTGGGAGAGTCTAGAGGGTTCTACAGGGCTGACCTCAGTCAAATGTTCTAACTTGCTACTCTAAATGCTCTTTAAAAAAAAAAAAAAAAAGATTTATTTTATTTTTAAATTGGCGCCGGGCGTGGTGGCGCACGCCTTTAATCCTAGCACTTGGGAGGCAGAGGCAGGCGGATCTTTGTGAGTTCAAGGCCAGCCTGGTCTACAATGTGAGTTCCAGAACAGCTGGGGCTACAGGGAGACCCTGTCTAGAAAAGACAAAAAAAACAAAATTGTTTATGTCTCTGTGTGTCGTGCACATGCTGTACCAAGAGAGGCCAGAAGACACTGGACTGCCAGGAACTGGAGTTGGGCAGTTGTGAGCCACCTGACATGGCTGCTAGGAATCAAACTCAAGAATGCTTGATGCTCTTCCAGAGGATTTAACCACTGAGCTATCTCTCTGGTCCCTAAAAGCTCTTTAAGTAATCCCCATGAGGATGTTGGCCTCAGGACCAGTCTCTTGAGAACCAAGGACTGGCTAAGAATCTGCATGCAGCTCAGCCTCTGTACCAGTCCTAACCCTCACATTCCGACCATACCCTGCCACAGCTTCCAGGTTACAGGAAAGTCACTAGGGTGGCACTTACCTTTTTCTTTTTTTCTTTTTTTTTTTTTTTTTTGTCTTTTTGAGACGGGGTCTCCTGTAGCTCTGGCGTCCTGGAACTCACTGTAGGCCAGGCTGGCCTTGAACTCACAAAGATCCCCTGCCTCTGCCTCCCAAGTGCTAGGATTAAAGGCGTGCGCCACCACGCCCGGCGGCACTTACCTTTTCAAAGGCAGCCAAGAGCACATGAGCGTGGCCAGTCACTTCCAGAACTGAAGCAGGAAAAGACAAGAGGGGAGAGGCCAAAGTGAGCTAACACGCCTGAGCCCCACCCTTCCCTGCAGGTGTGGTTCCCAAGTGGTCTTGCCTCCCTTCACCCCATCCTCCTCTTGAGCCTCCCACAGCAACTGCCAATGCCTTCCTCTCCTTCTGAGCAGCCTACGTGGCAAGTCCTCCTCTTAAGCATGCACGTGGGTGGTAATAACGTCCTCCACTTCCAGAAGAGGCTCCTCGCTGACTCAGAGAGAGAAAAGCAGCTTTCTCCCTATAGGGCCCACACATTGGAAAAGGAGAAGGACAAGGAAAAGCCAATAGTGCTCACCATCTCCTTCATCCACCACAGCTTGGATGACCACTGGAAACATGCCCGGTCCAGGTCAAGTTCAGCTGAGGGGGAAAGGAGACCAGAGTGGTCAGGCCCATGGCCAGCAGGCAGCAAGTTATGCAGCCTGAGCTAGACAGAGAAAGCCAGTGAACACTCCAGAGTGGTCAGGCCCATGGCCAGCAGGTAGCATGTCAGTCAGCCTGAGCTAGACAGAGAAAGCCAGTGAACACTCCAGAGTGGTCAGGCCCATGGCCAGCAGGTAGCATGTCAGTCAGCCTGAGCTAACAGAGAAAGCCAGTGAGTGCTCCAGGCAGAGCTCTAAGGCTGAGGAGACTGAATGCCATCAAGATACTGGGTGCTGCCCAGCAACCTCCACTGTGCATTTCCGGACGTTCTCCCCAGAGATAATGTACTTGCATGAGGTAGTAAGCCTCCATTCCCTCCTCTCGGTCCTCAACAACCACACATTGCCTTCCATCTTTGTGGGTGTGCCTGGTCTAAACATCTATAGCTTTTTTTTTTTGGTCTTTGGAGATAGGGTCCCCCTTTAGTCCTAGCGGGCCTGGAGCTCCCTACGTAGACCAGGCTGTCCTGTAGCTTTTTGTATCTAGCTACTTTCACTGAGTATGGTTTCAAAATTCAGTCTGAATTCCATTCCATTTTATGGCCTCATAGAATTCTGAGGATAGAGCACATTCTGTTTTCCATTTGCCAGTTGGTAATATATGGGCTGTTTCTACACTGTAACTGTTGTGAACAATGCTTTATGACCACTGAGGTGTAAGTACTTGTTGAGTCTGTGCCATCCATTCTCCAGGCATGTACCATGAACAGAGTTCTGGGTTGAATTATAGTACTTAACTGTTTGGGGGAAGAAAAAAAAAAAAAGCACCTGCCTTGAGCCTCACCAAAACTGGAGGATAAAAAGGGGTGAAGACTATGTGGCTCATCCATTTTCAAGGAGAAACCTCTTTATTCTCAAGCTAGCAGCTGCCCTCCCTCCAAGGCACAAGAGGTCCTAATCAGTCAGCCCAGCCTGGGCCTGGCTCCGTGCTCACTTACCCCCATCGTAGCAGCCCTGGCAGGAACAGATGCCCCCTGTCTTCGTTCCTCACAGAAGCACCTGGCCTTTACTCTGAACCTGCTGCACAGCACTACTCTGGGCCCCAGGGAAGGCTTCCCCTCATCTACACCTGCAGACAACCTATAAACGCTCTTGGCTCCTGTCTTCTCCCTGTTACCAACCAGGTCATCCTCAGTTTCTGACTCCCGGCTAAATAGAAGCTATGGAAGACAGAGTCCAGCCTACCCAGTTTCCATAACCCTCTTGGTCTCAGAGAAGCTGCAGACATTTCCATTTATTGAGTCTCACTAAGGAGTTACTGAAAGGATAGACAATGGACCAGGCATGCTAGTATACGCCTCTGATCCCAGCTACTCAGGGAGGCCAGAGCAGAAAAGAGAGGCGAGTCTCCTGGCATGAGTGAGACCCTGTCCTCAAACAAAGGCTCATTTTGAATATACTAAAACCACTGAAACCGGGGGCTGGAGAGATGGCCTAGCAGTTAGAGAGCGCTGACTGCTCTTGCCGGAGGACCCGGGGTTCGATCCCAGCACCCAATGGGGCTGAGAACCTCTGGCTCCAGTTCCAGGGAAACCTGACACCTCTTCTGACCTGCGCTCGCAATTACATGCGCACAGGTGGCACAAACCTAGCATGCAAACAGTACATTCATACACATGAAAAATAAATAAAAATTATAAAAAAAAAAAAAAGTGCTTAAAAACAAAAACACGAACCCTTGGAATGAGTGAGCTGTGTGGCATGTGAATATTGAAATATGTTAAAAACTAATCCAGGCCAGGCGTGGTGGTCACACCTTTAATCCCTAGCACTTGGGGGGCAGAGCAGGTGGATCTTTTGTGAGTAAGGCCAGCCTTGGTCTACAGAGTGAGTTCCAGGACAGCTGGGGCTACAGGGAGACCCCTGTCTCGAAGAAGACGAAAAAAAAAAAAAAAACATAATCCAAACAGTTGAAGTAATAAGTAAAAGGGCCAGGGACAGTGGCCCTAGCCCAGGCCCTGTTCAGTGGTGCTGAGGACAGTGCCCTCTTTCTCAGAAGTGGACCTTAGCCAGACCCCCACAGAGGAGTTCCTCTGGCCTGTGCCCTAAAACCCTGAACCAATGACTAAGCACACCCTGTGAAGAACCTGGCCAGCCAGAGGTACATCTTTGTTTCTTTTTTTTTTGAGATGGGGTTCTCCCTGTAGCCCAAAGCTAGTATGTTTGTTTTTTTTTTGGTCCTGGAACTTGGTATTTGACCAGGTGGCCTACCTGTCTCTGCCTACCAAGTGCTACGATTAAAGGCATGTGCCGCCATGCCATGCCCAGCTCAGAGGTACATCTTAGCAGAGCCAGGGCTCCATTCTTCCCAAGGTCAGGATGACCAGGCAGACACAGGACACACAGGCCGCTCTCTCCTTCATCATCCTCCCTTAGGCATCTGTCCCCATCCAGAGGCCCATGGCCACTTCCACCCCCCCCCAGGTCAAACCACTTTATTCAGAGGCTTGGGGGTGGGGGGAGAATGGGGGAAGGGTGGGCAAGGTCCACGGGTCCCACGTCCCCCGGGGCGGACCTCCGGGCCACTTCGTACCTGAAAGTCATTTTCAGTCCGTCTCCCTAAGCCTGGGTTTCCTGCTTTGCAATAAGATGGTTACTATATACACCACACTGACTTCCACAATGAAGGGCACCAAGTCCTCCCACCAGACCCAACATAGGACACTGCTTATGAAACACGGAAAGGTTTCTTTCTAAGAGTTTCCAGTACAGAGAACTTCCCACTGCAAACACAGACAAGAAAGGAGTTAAAACATCATGAGAGGAGAGTACAAGGAGAAATAGCCACAAAAACAAAAGTGTCTGATCACAACCCAGAATGCCACTTTGAGGCACAGTGAAGACTACCTACCAGCACTCAGGTCACTGCCAAGCAGGTCCTCACCTAGTGACGACTCCTTATCACCAATGGCCCAACTGCCCCTGCTCTTAGTCAAGGCCACCAGCTCAGGAGCCGCCATGCCTGTCCCAGCCGGCAATGGCTACACAGCACTCCTATCTGCAGGTCAGAAGCTTGGTGCGACTACCCCATCTTCCCAAGAAGCCTTGGGAAGTAGCCATCAGCTGAACCAACCAGTAACCAGACAATGCCAGCCCACACAGGCCTGTCCTACTGCTCCCAAGGGAAGGCCATGGGTCAGGTCGTGGGTTCTGGTCAGATACATGATGGAACATGGTACAGACCTTGGGACAGAGACCCATGCATACATGGACAGAGGCCATCTGTCAGAAACTTGAGCACCAAAGACTGTATCGGGTATAAGATGGGGTTCCTCAGGGCCCACCTACAACAGCTTGGGAGGGCCTAGGAAATGGCAGGGTACAGGCACGGGGACACTCAGGTCTGCCTGCTTCCAGTCCTGCTCCTCACTTGTTTACTGTGAAAGCCTAAACTGAGCCTTAGTTTAATTTTTTCCACCTGCAAAGGAAAAGAAGCCAGTTCTAGTGCATAGGCCAAGCAGAGTACCTGGGATAGCACACTCTACACAATTCACAGCCATTTACATTGAGGCTATGAAGTCAAGTAAAACTTGTGGTCATGGAGGAGTTGTTCCACACCTTGGGAAGATGGATGCAGGCAACAGAGACAGAGCAGCAGGTTGCATGGTGGACAGTCAGAGCACTAGGCTGGGCAGGAACTCTGTAGAAAGGTATGTACTTCACAGCACTACATGGCAGAGGGACGGGGGCAAGCTCTACAGCATGAGTGATGATCCCTTTCTAAACTCCTGCCTTGCTCTGGGATGATGGATGGATCAGGAGGTCCCTCTGTGAGCCTGCACCACTGTGGAGGAGCCACCCCAGAGCACTGGTGACAATAGTGTCAGAAGCCTGCTACCCTTACAAGGCTGGTAACTAAGCCCCAGAAGGGGAGCTCTCACACAAGCACTGTTTGTTTAGGATTAGGTACGTTGGTTGCGAAGAGCAGTGCCTTATGCCGACCACCCTAGACCAGAAGGCAACAGTGCAGCCAAGGGTCCAGGGCCTTGGACTCCTGATGCTCAAAGCAGCTTCCAAGTGTTCCATGCTGTTCTCAGCTGCATCTGGCAATCTGAAATCTGCCAGCTGCACTGGGTGTGACTTAGAAAAACCTCTGTCTGAGGAGGGGCGTGCTATGACTTTGGTTCTGCCCTTCCCTCTCCCTTTGGCAGCCTAGGGCCTGCAGAGCACATCCCATGCCATCACAGCATCCTCACAACCAGATTGCCATCACTGCACTGCCCCCCAAAAACTCCCACACCCAAGCTTTGCACATAGCTATGCATCACCCACAGGACACAGAAGAGAAGCCTGGGACTGTGAGTGAAGGTGGAAGAAGCCTTCCACCACCCGAGGGAGTCTATAGAGAGCTGCTGTTTATTTTTTAACGGAGGATAAAGAGGCCCTCATAGGAAGAGGCTCCTGGGACAGGAACATCAGGCAGCTCCCACCAGCATTGCCTCGTTCTCAGTTTATGTGGCTGGTGGGAGCCTTGGGGTCTAACTCACCACAGGAGTCCATCTGCAGATGGACTCTTGGAAGTAAGCCAGGAAAAGGAGGGAGAAGAAAAACCTGAACAGAACTAAGTGGAACACCAAGGAACAGAGGGAGAAAGGTAAGAAAAACTTTAGAAGCCGGGCATGGTGGCGCACGCCTTTAATCCTAGCACTTGGAGGCAGAGGCAGGCGGATCTTTGCAAGTTCAAGGCATCCTGGTCTACAGAGTGATTCCAGGACAGTGGGGCTACATGGGAGACCCTGTCTCGAAAAGACAAAAAAAAAAAAAAAAAAGAAAAGAAAAGAAAAACTTTAGAAAGGTCATTCAAGCTGAGACTCACAAGAGGCTGATAAGGAGGCCTGTGCTGTACCCTGAGAGCTGTGCACAGTATGATTCAGAAACAGGAAGGAAAGAGGGAGGGAGGGAGGGGGGCGGCACTCAGCGTCAGCCAAGCTGCCATGCTGCTGTCTAGAGTCCCTGACCATGAGGAGCCTCCATCTTCTCAGCACAATAACACATCCTCCATGACTGCATGCTCCTTGTGGCTGCTGACTTACCCACAACCTACTTCTCAGTCCTCTGCATACTGACCCAAGACACAGATCTGGCCATTCCCACTACACCAGCACCAGGGAGGTCTCCACGGGCCTCAGTATAATGTACCATCCAGAAGACAGAGAACAGGAGAAGAGAAAGAAAAGGAGATAAAGGATGATTACCTCATCATCCTTCCACTCGGAGAAGTCAATCTTGAAGGAAGGCAAGGAGAATTGCTGGCTCACACCCCTCTTGTAGTGGAGGTCGGTCTACGAGACTGCAGGGAAGGACTCTTGGGGCTGTACCTGAGGGCAGCAGGGCAGCTGTGTGACTCCTGTTACTTATTTGATGGCCAGATGTCTGTGTCCACTTGTTTCTTAGGGATCAAGGACCTCAGAGAACCCAAATGGGAACAGGAAGCAGTCCACCTGGCCAGGTGCAAGAGCTCCCACTGCCCACTCTGCTTAGCATAAAGTTATCCAGTCATACCTATCAAGGATTTCTTCCAGAACCCACACATGCCTGATACCCTCTGATATCAGACGACTTTCCATGGGACATTTGGCATTGGTATGTTTACTTCTTTTTTTTTTTTTTGGGAGACAGGATCTCCTTTAGTCCCAGCTAGCCTGGAGCGAGCTTGCTATGTAGAGAGGGTGTCTTGACCTCACAAAGATCTGCCTGACTCTGCCTCCCAAATGCTGGGATTAAGGGTGTGCGCCACCCGCACCGCCTGATGTTTACTTCTGTATGAACATGGTACCAGACATGCTTAGAAGCTGTCCTACCAGCTGCATGAGTGCTGTTCCCTGCTTCACTGTGCTGCTTCACTGCAGTTCTGCTCTAGTGACTCAGAGATCTCTCCACTGTCTTGCTGTTCCCCACAGTGCTCAAGGACCACCCTTCCAACCATGCACAGGGTCATCCCGTCCCCCAGGCAGACTATTAGACAGCTGGGCTAGTGTCTCCCATTCATGAATATGAGCTACGACCCTCACTGCCCTGACTCCTGCGCTGCCACCCCTCCACCGCCCGCCTTGTCCTGGGGCTTCTTTGGGTCTCTAGGATAAAGGCCACTCGAAGCCTGGGAAGCTGAGGGATATCCCTGCTGTTCACAAGGACAGGATAGGCACTGTCCTTGCTGTATGAGCAGTATGGGAGGGAGCCCCACAGGGAGACCCAGACGGGATACAGTGAAAGGGCTAGCCTGAGGCAGGGCGTTCTGTCCATGGCTTTGGGATCCTGGTCTGCCCTGCCTCTGTCTTTGCTTGTCAGTGAGTGGAAAGGAGTCAGAGAAGGAGCAGGAAGCCTCCATGTCCTGCAACTCAGGGCGGAGTGCTCCTGGCTGACTGGGTTTCGGTTCTCAGGTACTGCCTCTGGGACCTGGACCTTCCTGCACCTCTGTCCTGGTGATTTAGTGCTGGTACCATATGAACCATCAACCTGGGAGGCAAAACAAGCCTCATGCCAGGTCTTGAGAAGGGGTGTGCCAATTCTGGTGAGCCATCCCTGAAGCAGCCATGTCTGGCCAGCTGGCCATCTAGCCCACCTGGTGGCAGAAGGACACTAGTCTCATTCCTCTTACAGAACAAAACAGAGAACAGCCAATGGTGGGTGAGCTGGGGTGGGAGCCCATTGGGCCTTGGCCCTCACTTACTCTGGGGGCAGCTCCAAGCACCTGCCTAGAACCCAGGGCTCCTCTACTGTGGAAGGTGCGTCCAAGGACAACTCATAAATAGGAGAATTCCTCCCACCTATCACTACACTGGAGGGCACCACACCACAAAGCAAGTCATTAGCTCACCCCAGGGGCCATGGGGTAGAGGGAGTGGGCTCGTGCTGGTCACTAAGCATTCCTCACTCCTGGACCCTCCCGTTCCCTGTTTGATGGTTTCAGCACACACTGAAATGCTGCTGGTGTGTGTATAAGAAAATAACCCAGTGTTTTAGGCACAGTGGAACCTCAACAAAACAAGGTATTGGAGAAGGCGTCGGTTTCCTGGCATGAGCAGTGGCCCTCGGAGGGGAGCAGAGCAGCCCTGCATCGGTGCCTTTCCCGATGGGAGGTATGCTAGGCCTGGGAAGCGCTCCGATTCACTCCTGAGGTGGTTCTTTTTGGGCAGCTAGCTTTGAGCATAAGCCATTACATCGCCCTTATATGTGAGGTAGCTCGTTTAAAAACCACCAATCAGCTGAGGGGAAGGCTGAGGCGACAAGGATTTAAATGCTTTGATGCACTCACACAGGAACGAGGGCTGGGCAACACTCAAAGCCCAGGCTTCTCCCTCCTTCTCTCCCATGCTCAGACCCAATCCTCCTCCAAGGCAGGAAGGACTCAGACATGTCCCCGCCCATCTGCAAACTACTTCAGGTAAGACTGGTCTTACAGTTGAAGCAGCCCATGCCATGGGCTGCAGGCTGTAAACTTCTGGGCCCAGCAAGACTTTTTTTTACCTAAGCATCTTCTATTTTAAGACAATTCCAGCCCGCACGGCGGCGCATGCCTTAATTTCCCTGGACTCAGGAGGCAGAGGCAAGTGGATCTTTTGAAGTTTCAAGGCCAGCCTGTTCTACCGAGTGCGTTCCAGGATGACTGGGCACTAAAGGAGACCTCCTGTCCTAAAAAGGACCGAAAAAAAAAAAAAAGAAAAGCAAGATTTGCCCAAGGTTTTTTTTGTTTTTTGTTTTTTTTTTTGGTTTTTCTAGACAGGGGTTTCCCTGTAGCTCCAGCTGGCCTGAACTCACTATGTAGAGCGGCAGGTGGCCGTTGAATATAGGAGATCGGCCTGCTCTTGGCCTCCCAAGTGCTAGGGATTAAAGATTGGTGCTACCACCACGCCAGGGTCCAGAAGTTCGAATTGTAATTGTGCACGTCATAATTTGGTCTCTGCCATAAGCTTCCACCATAGAGCTCCCGATTATTTGAAATTTTATGGATGGTGGGAGTCTCTCTATACAAAGGAAGTAACTCTAGGTAGGCTACTGGAGGGGACTGGTGACCAAATGGACCAAGCCACAATCAGCAGCAGGGACCTTTAAGATCTCTGTCCTCTGTAAGACGGACAGGAAGGCTGCAGAGGTACAAATGAACCCTACAGGATACGGCAAGGGGGGAGGGGCACCTCAGTAGTAGGATGCACACTCTACCTAAAGCCCTGAGCCCAGGAGACTGACACGCAGCCAAGACACTGAAGGACTCATGTAGTTAGTCGGTAATGCTGCCGAATGAGATGGGTCCCGTTCAGAGCAAAACTCCTTCCTACATGAATACTGCTGAGTGCAGTGAAGGTTGCATGTGGCTACGAGGTGGTCTGAACGGACAGTTAAAGCGATAGGATGCATGCAGTAGTGGACCGACGTTGTAGAAGAGTAGCCCGAAAGGGCTAGATGTATGGTCTTCTAAAGACTCGGGTAGGGGAGGTTCAGGTAGAGGACTAGCAGACTTCGGGGACTCGTTGTCCTCAGAGGGTGTAGTGCATTGTACACGAAGTGGGCACGAAGATGAGGATCAGAGCCAACAGCGTCTACAAACAAACTGCGCCTGCTTAGATGGCTGTGAGCCAGAGTGGACTCCTTAGAATGTCTGATATTTATTAGATGTTAGTGAAACACATGGAGACCTGTTCACAAAATGTGGTACAATTGTTCCCAATGAAGCCCAGTCTATTCTCCTTTCTTCCAGCCCATGAAAATAAGGGATAAGTGTTCTTGGTTAAGAAAGGTCCAGAAGTCTCAATTCTTAGGGTTTAAAGCAGCTTTTATGCTGCTGACAATCAGACTGGCTCATCTGAGGTGCTGGGAGTCCCACGCACCATAGGAAGCTGAGCAGATTCCCTGCTCTCTACCCTTTGGATGCAGCAGCACCCAGTCACCAGTGGTCTCCAAACACCACCCAGTGCCCCTGAGGTATAAATGACCAGGGGTAGTGGAAGACCCATTGTTTGAAAGCTAAGTTCCTGTTACAAACTCTGTTTATCAGAGATCAAGCCCTCTCAACACTCCCCTCCCCCTTTCCAAGAACCAAACTAGAGACTCCGTACCACACAGGACCCCAGGAGTGCCACAGCTAGGGTCCCAGCAGGCCAGAACAAAGGGTTACCTCACAAGCCGGAGGGAATCTTTGCGAATATTCACCAGGCTTCTCAGAGTCTTCACTGGCTCATGGGGAGCAGGGGTAACATAGGGAAACTGGAGAGAAAAACATGAAATAACCCTAGGTAACTCTCTCCAAGCAGCATAGGACAAGACATGGAAGTCAGGAGAGACCCCAACAGGAATTCCTGGGCTCTGGTGTGCATGTGAAAGGCTGANTTTTTTTTTTTTGTCTTTTTGAGACGGGGTCTCCCTGTAGCTCTGGCTGTCCTGGAACTCTGTAGGCCAGGCTGGCCTTGAACTCACAAAGATCCACCTGCCTCTGCCTCCCAAGTGCTAGGATTAAAGGCGTGCGCCACCACGCCCGGCGGCACTTACCTTTTCAAAGGCAGCCAAGAGCACATGAGCGTGGCCAGTCACTTCCAGAACTGAAGCAGGAAAAGACAAGAGGGGAGAGGCCAAAGTGAGCTAACACGCCTGAGCCCCACCCTTCCCTGCAGGTGTGGTTCCCAAGTGGTCTTGCCTCCCTTCACCCCATCCTCCTCTTGAGCCTCCCACAGCAACTGCCAATGCCTTCCTCTCCTTCTGAGCAGCCTACGTGGCAAGTCCTCCTCTTAAGCATGCACGTGGGTGGTAATAACGTCCTCCACTTCCAGAAGAGGCTCCTCGCTGACTCAGAGAGAGAAAAGCAGCTTTCTCCCTATAGGGCCCACACATTGGAAAAGGAGAAGGACAAGGAAAAGCCAATAGTGCTCACCATCTCCTTCATCCACCACAGCTTGGATGACCACTGGAAACATGCCCCGGTCCAGGTCAAAGTTCAGCTGAGGGGGAAAGGAGACCAGAGTGGTCAGGCCCATGGCCAGCAGGCAGCAAGTTAGTCAGCCTGAGCTAGACAGAGAAAGCCAGTGAACACTCCAGAGTGGTCAGGCCCATGGCCAGCAGGTAGCATGTCAGTCAGCCTGAGCTAGACAGAGAAAGCCAGTGAACACTCCAGAGTGGTCAGGCCCATGGCCAGCAGGTAGCATGTCAGTCAGCCTGAGCTAGACAGAGAAAGCCAGTGAGTGCTCCAGGCAGAGCTCTAAGGCTGAGGGAACTGAATGCCATCAAGATACTGGGTGCTGCCCAGCAACCTCCACTGTGCATTTCCGGACGTTCTCCCCAGAGATAATGTACTTGCATGAGGTAGTAAGCCTCCATTCCCTCCTCTCGGTCCTCAACAACCACACATTGCCTTCCATCTTTGTGGGTGTGCCTGGTCTAAACATCTATAGCTTTTTTTTTTTGGTCTTTTTTGAGATAGGGTCCCCCTTTAGTCCTAGCTGGCCTGGAGCTCCCTACGTAGACCAGGCTGTCCTGTAGCTTTTTGTATCTAGCTACTTTCACTGAGTATGGTTTCAAAATTCAGTCTGAATTCCATTCCATTTTATGGCCTCATAGAATTCTGAGGATAGAGCACATTCTGTTTTCCATTTGCCAGTTGGTAATATATGGGCTGTTTCTACACTGTAACTGTTGTGAACAATGCTTTATGACCACTGAGGTGTAAGTACTTGTTGAGCCTCTGCCATCCATTCTCCAGGCATGTACCATGAACAGAGTTCTGGGTTGAATTATAGTACTTAACTGTTTGGGGGAAGAAAAAAAAAAAAAGCACCTGCCTTGAGCCTCACCAAAACTGGAGGATAAAAAGGGGTGAAGACTATGTGGCTCATCCATTTTCAAGGAGAAACCTCTTTATTCTCAAGCTAGCAGCTGCCCTCCCTCCAAGGCACAAGAGGTCCTAATCAGTCAGCCCAGCCTGGGCCTGGCTCCGTGCTCACTTACCCCCATCGTAGCAGCCCTGGCAGGAACAGATGCCCCCTGTCTTCGTTCCTCACAGAAGCACCTGGCCTTTACTCTGAACCTGCTGCACAGCACTACTCTGGGCCCCAGGGAAGGCTTCCCCTCATCTACACCTGCAGACAACCTATAAACGCTCTTGGCTCCTGTCTTCTCCCTGTTACCAACCAGGTCATCCTCAGTTTCTGACTCCCGGCTAAATAGAAGCTATGGAAGACAGAGTCCAGCCTACCCAGTTTCCATAACCCTCTTGGTCTCAGAGAAGCTGCAGACATTTCCATTTATTGAGTCTCACTAAGGAGTTACTGAAAGGATAGACAATGGACCAGGCATGCTAGTATACGCCTCTGATCCCAGCTACTCAGGGAGGCCGAAGCAGAAAAGGAGCGAGTCTCCTGGGCAATAGTGAGACCCTGTCTCAAACAAAGGCTCATTTTGAATATACTAAAAACCACTGAAACCGGGGGCTGGAGAGATGGCCTAGCAGTTAAGAGCGCTGACTGCTCTTGCAGAGGACCCGGGTTCGATCCCCAGCACCCACATGGTGGCTGAGAACCATCTTTGGCTCCAGTTCCAGGGGAACCTGACACCCTCTTCTGACCTCCTCGGCATTACATGGCACAGGTGCACAAACCTACATGCAAACAGTACATTCATACACATGAAAAATAAATAAAAATTAAAAAAAAAAAAAAGTCTTAAAAACAAAAACACCGAACCCTTGGAATGAGTGAGCTGTGTGGCATGTGAATATTGAAATATGTTAAAAACTAATCCAGGCCAGGCGTGGTGGTGCACACCTTTAATCCTAGCACTTGGGAGGCAGAGGCAGGTGAATCTTTGTGAGTTCAAGGCCAGCCTGGTCTACAGAGTGAGTTCCAGGACAGCTGGGGCTACAGGGAGACCCTGTCTCGAAAAGACGAAAAAAAAAAAAAAAAAAAACTAATCCAAACAGTTGAAGTAATAAGTAAAAGGGCCAGGGACAGTGGCCCTAGCCCAGGCCCTGTTCAGTGGTGCTGAGGACAGTGCCCTCTTTCTCAGAAGTGGACCTTAGCCAGACCCCCACAGAGGAGTTCCTCTGGCCTGTGCCCTAAAACCCTGAACCAATGACTAAGCACACCCTGTGAAGAACCTGGCCAGCCAGAGGTACATCTTTGTTTCTTTTTTTTTTGAGATGGGGTCTCCCTGTAGCCCAAAGCTAGTATGTTTTTTTTTTTTGTCCTGGAACTTGGTATATTGACCAGGGTGGCCTCTACCTGTCTCTGCCTACCAAGTGCTACGATTAAAGGCATGTGCCGCCATGCCATGCCCAGCTCAGAGGTACATCTTAGCAGAGCCCAGGGCTCCATTCTTCCCAAGGTCAGGATGAACCAGGCAGACACAGGACACACAGGCCGCTCTCCCTTCATCATCCTCCCCTTAGGCATCTGTCCCCATCCAGAGGCCCATGGCCACTTCCACCCCCCCCCAGGTCAAACCACTTTATTCAGAGGCTTGGGGTGGGGGGAGAATGGGGGAAGGGTGGGCAAGGTCCACGGGTCCCACGTCCCCCGGGGCGGACCTCCGGGCCACTTCGTACCTGAAAGTCATTTTCAGTCCGTCTCCCTAAGCCTGGGTTTCCTGCTTTGCAATAAGATGGTTACTATATACACCACACTGACTTCCACAATGAAGGGCACCAAGTCCTCCCACCAGACCCAACATAGGACACTGCTTATGAAACACGGAAAGGTTTCTTTCTAAGAGTTTCCAGTACAGAGAACTTCCCACTGCAAACACAGACAAGAAAGGAGTTAAAACATCATGAGAGGAGAGTACAAGGAGAAATAGCCACAAAAACAAAAGTGTCTGATCACAACCCAGAATGCCACTTTGAGGCACAGTGAAGACTACCTACCAGCACTCAGGTCACTGCCAAGCAGGTCCTCACCTAGTGACGACTCCTTATCACCAATGGCCCAACTGCCCCTGCTCTTAGTCAAGGCCACCAGCTCAGGAGCCGCCATGCCTGTCCCAGCCGGCAATGGCTACACAGCACTCCTATCTGCAGGTCAGAAGCTTGGTGCGACTACCCCATCTTCCCAAGAAGCCTTGGGAAGTAGCCATCAGCTGAACCAACCAGTAACCAGACAATGCCAGCCCACACAGGCCTGTCCTACTGCTCCCAAGGGAAGGCCATGGGTCAGGTCGTGGGTTCTGGTCAGATACATGATGGAACATGGTACAGACCTTGGGACAGAGACCCATGCATACATGGACAGAGGCCATCTGTCAGAAACTTGAGCACCAAAGACTGTATCGGGTATAAGATGGGGTTCCTCAGGGCCCACCTACAACAGCTTGGGAGGGCCTAGGAAATGGCAGGGTACAGGCACGGGGACACTCAGGTCTGCCTGCTTCCAGTCCTGCTCCTCACTTGTTTACTGTGAAAGCCTAAACTGAGCCTTAGTTTAATTTTTTCCACCTGCAAAGGAAAAGAAGCCAGTTCTAGTGCATAGGCCAAGCAGAGTACCTGGGATAGCACACTCTACACAATTCACAGCCATTTACATTGAGGCTATGAAGTCAAGTAAAACTTGTGGTCATGGAGGAGTTGTTCCACACCTTGGGAAGATGGATGCAGGCAACAGAGACAGAGCAGCAGGTTGCATGGTGGACAGTCAGAGCACTAGGCTGGGCAGGAACTCTGTAGAAAGGTATGTACTTCACAGCACTACATGGCAGAGGGACGGGGGCAAGCTCTACAGCATGAGTGATGATCCCTTTCTAAACTCCTGCCTTGCTCTGGGATGATGGATGGATCAGGAGGTCCCTCTGTGAGCCTGCACCACTGTGGAGGAGCCACCCCAGAGCACTGGTGACAATAGTGTCAGAAGCCTGCTACCCTTACAAGGCTGGTAACTAAGCCCCAGAAGGGGAGCTCTCACACAAGCACTGTTTGTTTAGGATTAGGTACGTTGGTTGCGAAGAGCAGTGCCTTATGCCGACCACCCTAGACCAGAAGGCAACAGTGCAGCCAAGGGTCCAGGGCCTTGGACTCCTGATGCTCAAAGCAGCTTCCAAGTGTTCCATGCTGTTCTCAGCTGCATCTGGCAATCTGAAATCTGCCAGCTGCACTGGGTGTGACTTAGAAAAACCTCTGTCTGAGGAGGGGCGTGCTATGACTTTGGTTCTGCCCTTCCCTCTCCCTTTGGCAGCCTAGGGCCTGCAGAGCACATCCCATGCCATCACAGCATCCTCACAACCAGATTGCCATCACTGCACTGCCCCCCAAAAACTCCCACACCCAAGCTTTGCACATAGCTATGCATCACCCACAGGACACAGAAGAGAAGCCTGGGACTGTGAGTGAAGGTGGAAGAAGCCTTCCACCACCCGAGGGAGTCTATAGAGAGCTGCTGTTTATTTTTTAACGGAGGATAAGAGAGGCCCTCATAGGAAGAGGCTCCTGGGACAGGAACACAGGCAGCTCCCACCAGCATGCCTCGGTTCTCAGTTTATGTGGCTGGTGGGAGCCTTGGGGTCTAACATCACACAGGAGTCCATCTGCAGATGGACTCTTGGAAGTAAGACCAGGAAAGGAGGGAGAAGAAAACTCTGACAGAACTAAGTGGACACCAAGGACAGAGGGGAGAAAGGTAAGAAAAACTTTAGAAGCCGGGCATGGTGGCGCACGCCTTTAATCCTAGCACTTGGGAGGCAGAGGCAGGCGGATCTTTGCAAGTTCAAGGCCATCCTGGTCTACAGAGTGAGTTCCAGGACAGTTGGGGCTACAGGGAGACCCTGTCTCGAAAAGACAAAAAAAAAAAAAAAAAGAAAAGAAAAAGAAAAACTTTAGAAAGGTCATTCAAGCTGAGACTCACAAGAGGCTGATAAGGAGGCCTGTGCTGTACCCTGAGAGCTGTGCACAGTATGATTCAGAAACAGGAAGGAAAGAGGGAGGGAGGGAGGGAGGGCGGGCACTCAGCGTCAGCCAAGCTGCCATGCTGCTGTCTAGAGTCCCTGACCATGAGGAGCCTCCATCTTCTCAGCACAATAACACATCCTCCATGACTGCATGCTCCTTGTGGCTGCTGAGCCTTACCCACAACCTACTTCTCAGTCCCTCTGCATATCTGACCCAAGACACAGATCTGGCCATTCCCACTACCACCAGCACCAGGGAGGTCTCCACGGGCCTCAGTATAATGTACCATCCAGAAGACAGAGAACAAGAGAAAGAACAAGACAAAGGAGTTACCTCATCATCCTTCCACTCGGAGAAGTCAATCTTGAAGGAAGGCAAGGAGAATTGCTGGCTCACACCCCTCTTGTAGTGGACGGTCTCAGACTGCAGGGAAGGACTCTTGGGGCTGTACCTGAGGGCAGCAGGGCAGCTGTGTGACTCCTGTTACTTATTTGATGGCCAGATGTCTGTGTCCACTTGTTTCTTAGGGATCAAGGACCTCAGAGAACCCAAATGGGAACAGGAAGCAGTCCACCTGGCCAGGTGCAAGAGCTCCCACTGCCCACTCTGCTTAGCATAAAGTTATCCAGTCATACCTATCAAGGATTTCTTCCAGAACCCACACATGCCTGATACCCTCTGATATCAGACGACTTTCCATGGGACATTTGGCATTGGTATGTTTACTTCTTTTTTTTTTTTTTTGGAGACAGGATCTCCTTTAGTCCCAGCTAGCCTGGAGCGAGCTTGCTATGTAGAGCAGGTTGGCCTTGACCTCACCAAGATCTGCCTGACTCTGCCTCCCAAATGCTGGGATTAAGGGTGTGCGCCACCACGCACGGCTGCATGTTTACTTCTGTATGAACATGGTACCAGACATGCTTAGAAGCTGTCCTACCAGCTGCATGAGTGCTGTTCCCTGCTTCACTGTGCTGCTTCACTGCAGTTCTGCTCTAGTGACTCAGAGATTCTCTCCACTGTCTTGCTGTTCCCCACAGTGCTCAAGGACCACCCTTCCAACCATGCACAGGGTCATCCCGTCCCCCAGGCAGACTATTAGACAGCTGGGCTAGTGTCTCCCATTCATGAATATGAGCTACGACCCTCACTGCCCTGACTCCTGCGCTGCCACCCCTCCACCGCCCGCCTTGTCCTGGGGCTTCTTTGGGTCTCTAGGATAAAGGCCACTCGAAGCCTGGGAAGCTGAGGGATATCCCTGCTGTTCACAAGGACAGGATAGGCACTGTCCTTGCTGTATGAGCAGTATGGGAGGGAGCCCCACAGGGAGACCCAGACGGGATACAGTGAAAGGGCTAGCCTGAGGCAGGGCGTTCTGTCCAAGCTTTGGGATCCTGGTCTGCCCTGCCTCTGTCTTCTTGTCAGTGAGTGGAAAGGAGTCAGAGAAGGAGCAGGAAGCCTCCATGTCCTGCAACTCAGGGCGGAGTGCTCCTGGCTGACTGGGTTTCGGTTCTCAGGTACTGCCTCTGGGACCTGGACCTTCCTGCACCTCTGTCCTGGTGATTTAGTGCTGGTACCATATGAACCATCAACCTGGGAGGCAAAACAAGCCTCATGCCAGGTCTTGAGAAGGGGTGTGCCAATTCTGGTGAGCCATCCCTGAAGCAGCCATGTCTGGCCAGCTGGCCATCTAGCCCACCTGGTGGCAGAAGGACACTAGTCTCATTCCTCTTACAGAACAAAACAGAGAACAGCCAATGGTGGGTGAGCTGGGGTGGGAGCCCATTGGGCCTTGGCCCTCACTTACTCTGGGGGCAGCTCCAAGCACCTGCCTAGAACCCAGGGCTCCTCTACTGTGGAAGGTGCGTCCAAGGACAACTCATAAATAGGAGAATTCCTCCCACCTATCACTACACTGGAGGGCACCACACCACAAAGCAAGTCATTAGCTCACCCCAGGGGCCATGGGGTAGAGGGAGTGGGCTCGTGCTGGTCACTAAGCATTCCTCACTCCTGGACCCTCCACTTCCCTGTTGATGGTCAGCACACACTGAAATGCTGCTGTGTGTGTATAAGAAAATAACCCAGTGTGTTTAGGCCACAGTGGAACCTCACAAAACAAGGTATGGAGAAGGCGTCGGTTTCCTGGCATGCAGTGGCCCTCGGAGGGAGCAGAGCAGCCCTGCCATCGGTGCCTTTCCCGATGGAGTAAGCCTGGGAAGTCCACCTCCTGAGTGTTCTTTATTGGCAGCTAGCTTTGAGCATCCATTACATCCCCTTTATATGTGAGGAGCTTTAAAAAACACCATCAGCTGAGGAAGCTGAGGCACAAGGATTTAAATGCTTGATCACTCAACAGACAGAGGGCTGGGCAACACTCAAAGCCAGGCTTCTCCCTCCTTCTCTCCCATGCTCAGACCCAATCCTCCTCCAAGGCAGGAAGGACTCAGACATGTCCCCGCCCATCTGCAAACTACTTCAGGTAAGACTGGTCTTACAGTTGAAGCAGCCCATGCCATGGGCTGCAGGCTGTAAACTTCTGGGCCCAGCAAGACTTTTTTTTCCCCTAAGACTTTTTTAAGAAAATTTCCAGCCCAGCATGGCGGCGCATGCCTTTAATCCTGGCACTCAGGAGGCAGAGGCAAGTGGATCTTTTTGAGTTCAAGGCCAGCCTGTTCTACAGAGTGAGTTCCAGGATAGCTGGGACTAAAGGGAGCCCCTGTCTCAAAAAGACCAAAAAAAAAAAAAAGAAAGAAAGTTTCCAAGGTTTTTTTGTTTTTTTTTTTTTTTTGGTCTTTTTTAGACAGGGTTTCCCTGTAGCTCCAGCTGGCCTGAACTCACTATGTAGACCAGGCTGGCCTTGAATTTAGAGATCCACATGCCTTTGCCTCCCAAGTGCTAGGATTAAAGATGTGTACCACCACGCCAGGTCCAGAAGTTCGAATTTGTAATTGTGACGTAATAATTTGGTCTCTGCCATAAGCTCCACCATAGAGCTCCCGATTCTTTGAAATTTTATGGATGGTGGGAGTCTCTCTATACAAAGGAAGTAACTCTAGGTAGGCTACTGGAGGGGACTGGTGACCAAATGGACCAAGCCACAATCAGCAGCAGGGACCTTTAAGATCTCTGTCCTCTGTAAGACGGACAGGAAGGCTGCAGAGGTACAAATGAACCCTACAGGATACGGCAAGGGGGGAGGGGCACCTCAGTAGTAGGATGCACACTCTACCTAAAGCCCTGAGCCCAGGCTACCAGCCAAGCCTGAGGACTCACACTGCCATGCCGTTCAGGAACTCCTCCACTGCCTGACAGTAGATGGTGATGGCCACGCGAGCATCAGCATCGAAGGTGAATTCCAGACTGTAGAGTACCCGGGGCTTCTCACCATCCTCAGTAGGGCTGTCAGTGTCATCTTTGTATCTACCAAGGGTGGGCAGAAGATGAAGGTCAGGAGCCACAGCCTACAACAACTGGCCTGCTTAGATGGCTGTGAGCCAGAGTGGCTCCTTAGATGTCTGTTTTGTTAGTAAACATGGAGACCTGTTCCCTGTGGTACAATGAGGTCCATAAGCCAGTCTATTCTCCTTTCTTCCAGCCCATGAAAATAAGGGATAAGTGTTCTTGGTTAAGAAAGGTCCAGAAGTCTCAATTCTTAGGGTTTAAAGCAGCTTTTATGCTGCTGACAATCAGACTGGCTCATCTGAGGTGCTGGGAGTCCCACGCACCATAGGAAGCTGAGCAGATTCCCTGCTCTCTACCCTTTGGATGCAGCAGCACCCAGTCACCAGTGGTCTCCAAACACCACCCAGTGCCCCTGAGGTATAAATGCCAGGGGTAGGAAGACCCCTTGTTTGAAAGCTTAAGTTCCTGTTACAAACTCTGTTTATCAGAGATCAAGCCCTCTCAACACTCCCCTCCCCCTTTCCAAGAACCAAACTAGAGACTCCGTTCCACACAGGACCCCAGGAGTGCCACAGCTAGGGTCCCAGCAGGCCAGAACAAAGGGTTACCTCACAAGCCGGAGGGAATCTTTGCGAATATTCACCAGGCTTCTCAGAGTCTTCACTGGCTCATGGGGAGCAGGGGTAACATAGGGAAACTGGAGAGAAAAACATGAAATAACCCTAGGTAACTCTCTCCAAGCAGCATAGGACAAGACATGGAAGTCAGGAGAGACCCCAACAGGAATTCCTGGGCTCTGGTGTGCATGTGAAAGGCTGAGCTGACACCGGGCATACTGTAGTTCATTTGTGTTAAAGGAAACCTTGGCAATTTGGCTAGAATGTAAGCTGAAACTGGCTGTACCCTAAATGACCTGGTCACTCAACCAGTCCCCAGCTCTAGCAAGGACCCTCAGAAGTGGCCACAGTTAGGTTCTTGGGCCATGCTCCTGTGATGGGACATAACTACAAAGGCAGACAGTCTACATAACACACCAGTAAGTATTTGGGAAGGCCACACATGCACACGTGTATACATTTGTACATGGGTGCACACACATAAGTACACATACAGCTGGAGACATGGAAACTATGCTTGTACTCGTGTTTCCTGTCAGGACCATTGTGCTGGAGTTTGACAGGATATCACCACTGGGGAGATTAAGCTAGGTTAAGGCAAACGAATGGCACATGTTCTCTATCACAACCCAAGTAGATCAATAATAGTCTCTATATGAAATAAAAATCAAAAGATCCACAAGAGGCCCATGAGAACCAGGCTCTGGGAGTTGAGGGCACAATGTGTCAAAGAAAAGGTCACTGCTGACTCCCAGGTGGGAGAAGGAAATATTTACCTAGCCTCTGGTCTGCAAGACATACTACAGACTGAGATTTTGTGCTACTGGATGCTTCATGGCTAAAACTGTCTGCAAGCCCCTGGTCTGCAGGCCACTCACCAGGGCTGAAGGATACCCAGGATGCAGCAGCATTTGGGGATGGAGCTCAATGTTCCTTAGAGAACATCCTGTCTGGCCTGTGTATCATTTCAAAACCCCACATTTGCTCCCTGGCCCTTGTTCCTCTCCACTGGACCCTCTTCTTAGGGATCATACCCAGACCTAGCCTACTCACTGGTCCTGATCATTGGTACAAATCCTCTGCCTCCTAAGGCTCTTTGCTCTTGCATACCTGAGAGCTACCATGCTCTCTCCTATACTCCCCCCAGGAAAGTTTGGCTCCTTCTTCTCCTCAAGGTCCAAACAGATCCATCCTCAGACATTTCTAAAGCCCATCCTTACCTTGCCCTAGGATAAGCCTCCCTCATCTCTTGAGGATTTACTGAAAGGTCCACCAGGCCACCCTACCTCTAACCAAGGGAAAAGTGTACTCTTTACCTATCCCACTGCCCTCTGACTTACCTGCAGAGTGCAGTCCACATCACAGTTTCACTGCTTGCTGGTAGCCTGGCACCATCTCAGCCCCTCCATCCCTGCCTTCTGGCTCCTCCCCAACCCATCACAGCTCAGCTCAGCCATGACTTCTGCAGTGGGACCCTCTGTCTCTCTGTCTCTCTCTTTGTTGTTTTGGGTTTCTTTTGTTGTTTTTTGGTTTGCTTTTCTGGCCCTCTTTTTTTAAACTGCCCATCCACCCAATGTTTTCTTTTCTTTTTAATGCTTATGAGTGTACTGTCTGCATGTAGGTTGGTGCACCCGTGTCGTGCAATGCCTCCCCTGGAACTGGAGTTAAAGACGGTTCTTAACCACTGGGAATCGAACCTGGGTCCTCTGCAAGAGCAGTTGGCACTCTTAACCACTGAGCCATCTCTCCGGCCCCCAATGTTTTCTTTTTTATGATGTGCACCACCTATGGAACAGGGAAAAGGCCTGACTTTGGTCTCAGCGCAACAAGGGCCGTAGGCACATATCAGTTGCCAAAGGTATATGAAGGGAAAGGTCAGGTGTGATGGTGTACTTCTGTAATCCCAGCACATGGGAGGCTGAGGCAGGAGGATCTCTTGTGAGTTTGTGGCCAGCCTCAAATAGCAAGGTCCAGGCCAGCCAGAACTACATACTGAGACCCTGTTTTTGTTTCTAAGTATGTTGAAGAAATGGACAGATATGCTTAAATGTGTCCACTACCCATTTACCTTTCCCCATGGAATTAGGTTACTTGCCCACTATTCCACAGAATATGATTCTTTCTGCACACACAAAAAGCCTGGTATGAAATCTCTGGCTTCCTGTAGCTGGGATGTACCGGCTCAATAATGGCTACTCTGTCCCTCTGTGACCCACTACTGACTATCTGGTGTCTTAGAGGCAGGGCCAGGATACATTCCAAATCACATGACCACTCCCAGCTGTTGAGTACTCTTTCTGTTTAGGGGGACTCAGTGCTTGCTCATCCTCACAGCTGGTCAGAGGTGGCTAAAAAGGGTCTTCCCTACTATTCATCCCCAGCCACACAAACCAGCCCTACAGAGACCCACCTGGACTGGGCGGTTACCCAAGAAATTCAGATCCATGTTCTCTCCAAAGAGGTAACCTTCAGGATGTGGGGTGTCAAATTTCTCGCCTCCCATGAAAAAGTGCGAAGCAAAGTAGTTTCCTGTTTAAAAAAGGAAACACATTCTTGGAATAGGATTCTCAACAACATGATGTTCATTCAGCATAGCCCAGTGGAAATAGCCAAGAAGCTGGGTGCTGAGAACCCCGTTTTGAGCGGCTCCCATTGCTCTGTGCTCCAGCTATCTAGCATCTGCCCTCCAGGGCAGCCCACCAACCTATGCATACCACTGACCTCTACAACCTGTCCTGCCCTTGTTCACAGATGGCAGCCAGTTCTTGATACAAATGTCACTGCCTCCAGAAGGGGGTGAAGCTGTGCCCCTGGCAACCAAAGATATGTTCAAGTTCTATCCTATACCAGTACATGTGACTTGTTTAGAAATAAGCAGGATCGGGCTAGAGAGATGGCCTAGCGGTTAAGAGCGCCGACCGCTCTTACAGAGGACCCGGGTTCGATCCCCAGCACCCACATGGCGGCCGAGAGCCGTCTGAAACTCCAATTCCAGGAGAACTCCAGCTCCAGGGGAATCCAAGACCCTCTTCTGACCTCCGCGGCATTGCACGACACGGGTGCACAGACCTGCATGCGGACAGTACATTGATACACATACAGAAATAAATAAAAAAATATATATTAAAAAAAAAAAAGAAATAAGCAGGATCTTTGCTGGTGGATTAGTTAAAACAAGGTCCAACAGGACTAGGGTCACCCTAAATCCAGTGACTGGTACCTCCATGAAAAAGAGGGAGGTCTGGACACAGATGCACAACGAGGGAAGAAGGTGGGTGAAGACAGGCAAAGACTGGAGGGAAGGATCTACTGGACCACGGCACTGAGGACTGGAGCCTCCAGAAGCTGAGAGGCCAGGCCAGGGCCTGGGTTGAGTCCTTCTCAGGCTTGGTGGGGATTCTGGGCCTCTCAAGCCATGGGCACCCACATGGATCTGTGACCTTCCTGAGAACCTCAGCCCCAGTTATGATGGGAACAGCAAAGGCCATAAAGGTCGGGGCCTACCCTGTACTCGGGGGGCAGAGGCATACAGATCTCTGTGAGTTCAAGGCCTGCCTGGTCTACATACATGGTGAATACAAGAGAGACTGTCTCAAAAAAAACCAAAAAGTCTAGTCTGGATGTTGTGGCACGTGCGTTTAATCTCAGCACTCAGGAGGCAAAGGCAGGCAGATTTCTGTGAATCTGAGTCCAGTCTTCAAGTCCCATGCCACCCAGGGCTATAAAAAAATAAAATAAAAAAATAAAAAATCAGGGCCCAGGAGATAAAACCAGGCAGTCTTCCCAAGGTAGAAGCCCAGAGCTAGGAGGTCAGCTAAGCTGTCCTCGGCTGCAGGACCCTCAATGACATCAGCCCACCACGTGCACCAGACAGCCAACTGCACCCTGACAAAAGTACACTCAGCAACTAGTTAAAAACATAACATCCAGGGGTTGGAGAGATAGCCTAGCAGTTAAGAGCACTGACTGCTCTTACAGAGGACCCGGGTTCGATCCCCAGCACCCACATGGCGGCTGAGAACCGTCTGAAGCTCCAATTCCAGGAGAACTCCAGTTCCAGGGGAATCCGACACCCTCTTCTGACCTCTGCGGCATTGCACGACACGTGTGCACAAACCTGCATGCAGACAGTACACTCATACACATACAAAAATAAATAAATAAAAATTAAAAAAAAAATAACCAGATTTTAATAAGATGCTACACAATGCTCCATAAAAGAGACCTGCACACACAGGCATGGGGCAGAAAAAAACAGATTTAGGCACACTGGTGTAGAGCAGGCTTGCACACACATGGAATGGTATGTGCTAGTAAAGTCAGAAGAACAGGCTAAGAATACTCCAGAATCCTTTCTGGAGGCACACTTGACACAAAAGCAGGCGGATCTTTGTGAGTTCAAGTCTAGCCTGGTCACAGGGAGACCCTGTCTTGAAAAGACAAAAAAAAAAAAAGAAGAGTGCTGGTGAATTTTTTTGAATTCAAATTTCATTACCCACTCTGCTTGCAGAGAAGCACAGTGTTAGCAACAAGTCTTTCAAGTACAAGAAAAAAAAAAAATCACGAGTTCATAAGCAGAGCTATGGAGATGGTGGCAGTCAGCGGGGACCATGTCATCCACCAGTCTGGAGTGAGGGAAAGTCTCTGCATGTCCAGCAGGCTGAAATGGGACAGTACAGCTGAGTAGCTGTGAGCAGCCAAGGACAAAAGACAATATATACCCAAGAGCAGTCCTAGGCACATGCAAAGGACAAAACATGGAAAGGAGATAATGTCCCTAACGGGACAGGAGGAGGGAGCACGTCTGGGGAGATGTGCTGGTGGGAGTGAGGACCAGTCTTTCTTTTAGCTAACGGAAAGAAAAAAAAAACAGGTATGGTGTGAGGCCCCATACCTATAATCCCTGTACTTAGGAGACTGAGACAGGAGGATTTCAGGGGCAGCCTGGGCTACACAGTAAGCACCAGTCCGGTCAGGGCTCAACAATAAGACCCTGTCTTGGGGGAAAAAAAAAAAAAAACAGATACAAAAAATCTTAGCTGTGAATTATGGATGAAAAGTATTTGATGTGTTATTCTCCATAGTTTTCAATATAATTTAAAATTGCTTTTTTTCACACCAGGCATGGTGGTGCATGCCTTTAATCTTAGCCCTTGGGAGACAGAAGCAGGGAGATCTCTCTTAGATCAAGGCCATTCTGGTTCACATCGCAACTTCCAGGCAGGATGTAACGAGGGAGACCCTGTCAAAAGACAAGTCAACAAACAACAACAAAAACTAAAATTATTTTTTTTTAATTTATTTTTATGTGTATGAATGTACTGTTGGCATGCAGGTTGTGCACCCATGTCGTGCAATGCCACAGAGGTCAGAAGAGGGCATCAGATTCCCCTGGAACTGGAGTTAAAGACGGTTCTCAGCCACCATGTGGGTACTAGGAATCAAACCCGGGTCCTCTGCAAGAGCAGTTGGCACTCTTAACTGCTAGGCCATCTCTCCAGCCCCTAAAATTATTTCTTTTCTTAAATCATTTCCTTCACACAAATGGGGATGTTATATATTCTACGTCTATTCTTTTTGGAAGTTTTTTTTTTTTTTGGTCCTTTTTGAGATAGGGTCTCCCTATAGCCTCAGCTGTCCTGGAACTTGCTTAAGTAGACTAGACTGACCTTGATCTCACAGAGATCCCTGCCTCTGCTGGGATTAAAGGCATGTGCACCAAACTCAGCTATGCCTTATATAGACTAGGCTCACAGAGATCAGCCTGCCTCTGGCTTGAAAGTGCTGAGATTAAAGGTGTGCACTACGATGTCTGGCTACCCTTAAATTTTTAATATGAATACAACTTAAAATCTAATGTAAATCGCTATCTCCTCTACCCCTTCCATCTCCTGAATAATTTAAGGTTTATAGATGAACTCCAAATTGTGGTCACATATTTGCTTCAATTTTTATTTCCTGTTCTAGTAATTATTACTGGTCTTTTGTTATGTTCTTTTTGTGGTACAAAGCTCTTGGGTTTTGGGGTTTTTTTGGTCTTTTTCCAGACAGGGTCTCCCTGTAGCCCCAGCTGTCCTGGAACTCACTATGTAGACCAGGCTGGCCTTGAACTCTCAAAGATCTGAGTGCTGGGGGGCTGGAGAGATGGCCTAGTGGTTAAGAGTGCCGACCGCTCTTGTGGAGGACCCAGGTTCGATTCCCAGCACCCACATGGCGGCCGAGAACCGTCCGAAACTCCAATTCCAGGAGAACTTCAGTTCCAGGAGAATCTGACGCCCTCTTCTGACCTCCGCGGCATTGCACGACACGAGTGCACAGACCTGCATGCAGACAGTACATTCATACACCTACAGAAATAAATAAAATAAAATAAAAAATGTCATAAAGATCTGAGTGCTGGGATTAAAGGTGTGTGTGTGTGTGTGTGTGTGTGTGTGTGTGCGCGCGCGCGCGCGAGAGAGAGAGAGAGAGAGAGAGAGAGAGAGAGAGAGAGAGAGAGAGCCCCCACTCCTCCACCCCCGGCTTTTTAATTTTATTTTTATTTTTTGTGGTGCAAGGCTCTTGATCACACTTGACAAGCATTCTGCCACTGTGCTATGTCCCTAGTCATCATTTGCTTATATATTATTTACATACTCTCATTATGTTGTGTAGGCTGGCTTTGAACTTACTATCCTCCTGCCTCAGATCTCAAGGCCTGACTTAAAAAGGAATTTTAAAAGCTGGGTGTGGTGGCCAGGCATGGTGGCACACACCTTTAATCCTAGCACTCGGAGGCAGAGGCATGCAGATTTTTGTGAGTTCAAGGCCAGCCTGGTCTACAGAGTGAGTTCTAAGACAGCTGGGGCTACAGGGAGACCCTGTCTCAAAAGACAAAAAAAAGCTGGGTGTGGTGGTGCACACCTTTAATTCTGGTATTGGGGAGGCAGAGGCAGTCACAGGTGGATCTCTGTGAGTTCAAGGCCAGCATAGTCTACAGAGTGAGTTCCAGGATAGCTGGGGCTACAGGGAGACCCTGTCTTGAAAAGACCAAAAAACAAACAAACAAACAAACAAACAAACAAAAAACCAGGAGATCAGTCAGGACTAGCAGCACAGCAAGTCACCAATAAGACACCAATTCAAAAAGAAAAAAAGGCAAAGCACAGACCAATCTGGAGAGAGTTGGGGGAAAAGGTCTGGAAGGATCCATAGCAAATCCCTTTTCAGAAATCTCAGAGGAAGGCAGAGGTGGGAGGTGTGAAACCCCACCCCCTCTAAAACCAACTGCATTGCTAATTCTCAGGGTTCATTAAGTGTTTTATTGTTTTAATCCAATTTATCTGAATCTGGGAGCAGGTAAAAGGTTTCTGGTCCAAACCCTTGGGCATCTGTACGAAAACCCAGCAAGGTTTCCAACAGCTGGGCACACACCTGGACCCAAGGCCACTTGCTCAGAAAACTTTCCCTCAGCACTCTCCAGAGGCCAAGAGTGGTGCCCACAGACATCCCTCAACCTTCCCAGAGTAATCTGGGTGTGGGGTGCTCTCCCCTTCATGAGGCCTGAGAGCCACATATCCCAGGTAAAAGCTCCTGACTCACTGCCACAGGTTTCAGAGGTTCCATGTAGGTTAAATACCCCACTCCGCACACTCAACATCACCAAACCTGGCCTCAGTGCTGCCTGCACACTCTGTGTAAACCAGTGATCCCATTTGGCTGTCCCCTCCTGACCCTGTGCCCCTTCCTCCTGCCCTCTGGTCCAATAGGCTATGCCTGCCTTGGACTCCAAGTAAAGTATCTCAACCACCTGGAGGCTGTGGCCCAGTACCTGCACAACTCTGAATTGTAGTATATCCCTGCTCTTCCTCTCCTATCTGTTGACATCACATCACCAGGGATACCATCCTGTATCTCCTACAGCCCCCATGATGGCCCATATAGTAAGAGCTCAACAGACACTCACCAAAGGAGGGAAGGCAGAGGATGCTGTGACTAGTATTTGACAATAAGGAAACAGAGGCATAGTCCAGTAATGGGCTCAGATACACAGCCAGTAAGATGTCTCATTGAACCCCCTTCCACCTACATCCTCAACTACACCAGGCAAAATGGTGTGACAGACTCCTAGTGTGTGCACCCTAGAAACACAGCAGGCCCTGGGGCTCTATGAGAGGGTAAACTGGCTGGGACCTCAGTCATCACTCCCCATCAAGAGAAGGGAGCAGGAAAGGCAGAAGGTGGTTTCTAGGCATAGGAACACACACACACACACACACACACACACACACACACACACACACACACACAGAGGATTCTCATCCCCTCACATGACAGGTGTTGCCA
This sequence comes from Rhizomys pruinosus, assembly GCA_009823505.1. Lineage (NCBI taxonomy): Eukaryota > Metazoa > Chordata > Mammalia > Rodentia > Spalacidae > Rhizomys > Rhizomys pruinosus. The sequence continues at coordinate 758,295 of VZQC01000127.1, read as the reverse complement.
GTTCACAAAGTGCTGACACTGCCGCTAAACATGGCTCTAAGATGCAACCAGGGTGACCTGTAAGATCAGAACACCGCAGATCCTGGAAGACACTGCTCTCAGAAAAGCCTCCCAGGCCCCAGGCCTCCTGTCAAGTGGCAGGCAGAGAGGGCAGGGAACCAAGGGCAGGTCCCCGCTTCCCCTAGTTACCAGTTTGCTGAACCCTGGGCTGAGTCCATAAGTGTGCACAAAACAGCATTTCTCTCTGCTCACCAATGAGCTTCCCAAGCTGCCACACTCCTCTCCAGGGCTCAGCCCCTTGTGTAAGCTGGTACAGGAAGAGGCACTAGCACTGGCAGGACAGGGGAAGTCAACCCAGGCTGGAATCTTGCCTTCTTATCTACAGACTGGAGATAAGAGGCCCAGCCTACCACCTTGCCCCATTCAGGACGCCTGGAGGACAAGCAGAAGTGTATTCAAAGGAGCCTCTGGCCGGCCAAGGCACTGCCCAGCCTCCCTGTTTGCCTAATACATGCTTGCCGCTCCCAACAAGGAGGAGGAAGAACAAAGGCAAACTGAGCTCAGCACAGCAGTGATTAAGCAAGATTGTAGCCCTGTGTCTCACAAGCTGCAGCTGCCTTAGCCTATGCATCATGTTTCTGGGAAAAGCCTCGGTCACCCCCGGCTGGGCCTGTTTCTGGGCACAGGAGATGGTTGAGTGCAAGGCAGATGGAAAAATTCTAGTTCTTGGGTCTAGAAAGATGGCTCAGTAGTTAAGAGCACTGACTGCTCCTGCAGAGGACCCAAGTTTGGTTCCTGGCAGCTGACAACTGTCTTTAACTCAGGTTCCAGGGAACTCAACACCCTCTTCTGACCTCCACAGCCATGGAGCAGTACAGGTGCACCTACAAACTTGCAGGCAATACACTTATACACACAAAAAGTTAAAAAGAAAATATATTCACCAGGCATAGTAGTACATATCTTTGATCCTAGCACTTGGGAGGCAGAGGCAGGCAGATCTCTGTGAGTTCAAGGACAGCCTGGTCTACATAGTGAGTTCCAGGTCAACTGAAGCTACAGGGAGACCCTGTCTCAAAAAGACAAAAAAAGACCAGTATGTTGCCCAAGCTGGTCTTTTCCCCTAGTTCTTTGTGAAGCACAGTCAGTAGGCTACATCGGGGGGGGGGTAATAGATGACCAACCACATACTGTCCTCCATGTGACGAAACAACCCAAAACCACAAAGTTGAACTCAGGGAAAGGACATGGGAAGCCTGACTGAATGTAATCCCAGTAATCCAAGGCAGGCCCTTAGTGCCACCCTTTATTTGGAGACTGTACCTATAGGAGTCAGCACTACCCTAAGTCATCCAGAAAGTGTAGGAAATTTTCCAGGAAACTTCTAAGCCCCAAAATAAACAAAAGCCAGGCTGGGCTAGGGTCAGCCCCTTAAGTTGGCAGCTCAGACCCTTAAGGGGTCTGCAGACCCAGATGCCACTCTCAGTTTTTTTGGGTTTTTTTTTTTTTTGGTCTTTTCGAGACAGGGTCTCCCTGTAGCCCCAGGTGGCCTGGAACTCGCTCTGTAGACCAGGCTGGCCTTGAACTCACAAAGATCCACCTGCCTCTGCCTCCCGAGTGCTAGGATTAAAGGCATGCGCCACCACACCTGGCCACTCTCAGTTTTAGTCAGGAAGCCAGGCAGGCCACAGCAGTCAAGCATCCTTCTGTGGGTTCAGTGTAAGCTGCTAGCACAGCTTGAAGGATTACAAAGCTTCAGGACTACAAAGCCAGTGCTCTTCTGACCAGAGTTTGAGAGGCAGCCCCTACAAAATAAGACTCAAGAAGNTTCCTGAAATCCCTGACTTAGGTGGTCTACAACCTTATAGCCATCACCTCGTTCTCAGAGCAGGTGCCTGCCTTAAACGTGGTGTTTCTGTTTAAAGCGGCAACCTTGGCTCACCCAGCATGCCGGATTGCTTCACAGAGTCCCAGAGGATGTGCATCCTTGGTAACCAGTTGTCTTTATAACCTCTCAGCGTGTCTCACCACCACCCACGCCATGGTTGGCACCCCGTGGTTTAAATACAGAGTGGACACAGATGCTTGGTTGGAACTAGCGGAAAAGTGGAATGTTTACAATCTAGAGAAAATTGTGGGCTTCATGACTGAAGTGTCTGGAGGAAAAGGGTAAATGTAACAATCTCATCCTAAAACCGGAGTCCAGGGGAGGTGCTATGTCAAGACTGTGCCCCTGCTCCCGCCCCTTCTCCTTAATTCACATGCTGATGAGTTCACCTGAAGATCTCAGAATCTGACTATTTGGAGACTATTATCTTTAAAGACTTAATTGAAGGTAGACAGAGGAGGTCATTCAGGTGGTCAGTTGTAATGAAACTAAAATGGGGACAGGGTATGAAGGACCCCTGCGTAGATAAAAACCGTTTGGACCTCCTAAGTGACCAAAATCTTGCTTGATTTGTGTCCTGGTTAATTTTTATTCCCAACTTGGCACAAGCTAGAGTCACTTGGGAACAAGGAACCTCAATTGATCACACTGTCCTGTAGGCCTATCTGTGAGAGATCATCTTGATTGCTAATTAATGTAGGAGGGCTGAGCCCGTTGTGGGCTGCACAATGGGCAGGTGGTTCTGGGCTGTGTAAGAAAGCCAGTGGAGGGCTGGAGAGATGGCTTAGCGGTTAAGAGCTCCGACCTCTCTTGCAGAGGACCTGGGTTCGATCCCCAGCACCCACATGGCGGCTGAGAACCGTCTGTAACTCCAATTCCAGGAGAACAGCTCCAGGGGAATCCGACACCCTCTTCTGACCTCCGTGGCATTGCACGACACGGGTGCACAAACCTACATGCAGACAGTATATTCATATACATAAAAAATAAATAAAAAAAAAAAAGCATAGCAGCAAGGCAGAATTGTTCATCTGGACCAAGCTTCAGGATCTCTGAGCCAAGGGTGGGGGCTGTGTTTTTCAGACTAGGAAACAGAGCCCCAGATAGTCAGATGCTAGATCAGGGACAACCCTACAGTTCACCCCAGAAGAGCCCACTCCTCCAGTTGTCTGTTTCTACTAGCCTGAAGCTGGGGTCCCCAGGGTCAACAAGGCCGCAGAGACAGGCTCCCACTGCTCCCCAAGAATGTGCTGTTTCCCCTCAAAGTTCTTGGTCTTGACTATCCCAGGCAAGAGAAGAGTGCAGAGCCTCCTAGGCAGGACCCTAGGCAGGAGAGGCATTCACCCCTGGGTGAAGGTCCTTTTTCTGTTTGCGTCCCAGTATGTTGCCCAAGCCGGTCTTAATATTGTGGGCTTGAATAATCCTCCTGCCTCAACCTCCTACCAAGCTGGACTACAGGTATATCCTACCTTCCCTAGCTTAATTCTTACACTTTTTATTGTTAGAGCTGGGGGTGGAACCCATGCTAGCTAGGAAGGTGCTCTCCAACTAAGCTACATACACCCCCAGCCCTGGGGGCAGGATTCTTGGTTTCTGCCTCCAACAGAAGTTTCAGTCCCATCCCAGGCAGGGGAACTTTGTTTGGCCTCTTGTCCAAATCTGTGGAAAGAGGGACTGCAGCACCTTTGGTGAATGGAGACACTGTCTGTCCCAGAAGCCACCCAGTGTCTGTGGCCTGATGACAGAGAAAGAGAATGTGGGATACCCACAGTCGAAGCTTGCTCAGCCACTGAGATGAATGGAAATCACATACAAACCGGAAGGTGAGTAACAGGTCTGATCCCAGGGCCCTCCTCCATTGATTCTTTTTTTTTTTTTTTTTTTTTTTT
>VZQC01000127.1:701170-748943 GCA_009823505.1 Rhizomys pruinosus | reverse complement strand
CTTTGGGCTGGGAAGGCTGTTGATATTATAAGTCAGAGCTTAAAGGGCGCATTCTAGTGGAGCTGGAATACAAGCATGGCTGCAAAAGATAGGTGGTCCAGGGGGAAAAATAACAGACTTAGGCAGCAAACCGGATTTTTGATAAAGAGTCTCGGCCGCAGTTTGCTCCACAGCCCAAATGCTTCCTGATGCTAAGTTGAAAAGCAGTGGACCTCGATTTTTGGCAGAGGATATTCAAGACAGCTAATGTAGAAATGGTTGGCGTGGCTTTTTTTTTTTTTTTTTTTATTAATTTTATTTATTTCTGTATGTGTTTGAATGTACTGTCTGCATGCAGTTTGTGCACCCTTGTCGTTGCAGTCCGCCAGGTCAGAAGGGTATCGGTTCTCCCCTGGAAACTGGAGTTCTCTGGAATTGGAGTTTCAGACGGTTCTTAGCCGCATGTGGGTGCTGGGGATCAAACCCGGCGTCCTCTGCAAGAGCGGCGGCGCTCTTAAACCGCTAGCATCTCTCCAGCCGGCGTTGCGTGGCTTTTTAATGGTGAATATTATACAGATCTACAGTGATGAAACAACAGAGCAGATGGAGGCAGAAGGAAATGCATAAATGTACAGTTTGGATCTGCTAACCTTGCATTAGGAAGATTAAAGGTGGGCCAACGGAACTTGTGAAGGAGGAGGTTGGACTGGAAACAACTGCACTAGGAAGATTAAAGGTGGGGCCAAGGCATGTGAAGGAGAGGTTGGATCTGAAAACTGCACTAGGAAGATTAAAGGTGGGGCCAAGGCTTGTGAAGGAGAGTTTCCTTTTGATAAGGAGTTTAAAGTGATTAAGGAAGGGCTTCGAGATTTACAAGTAAACAAAAGAATCAGTACCTTCAGGGCAAGACCACACCCAGCTAATCCTCCAGCAAGTCCAGGGCAGAGAAAAGTAGCAAATGTGGTTGAAATGGGCCAGGGTCTGGCCCGAACTTGCAGCCAGATTCGGCAATTTCATTCACGTGGTGCTGGCTTTAGAGACATGAAGTTTGCAAGAGTGAAGGGGTCATCAGCTCTTCCTCCACGGTTTCAGAGAGCCAAAGAGGCCAGGAAGAGTACAGCAGGGGTGTCCCTGAATAAAGAAGGCCGTGATAGGCCACTGCGTGAAGCTGTGAGTATGAAGCCTGGTTGGCAGCGGAGACCCCAAGAAGACTTTCGAGATGCCAGACCTGTGAGATATTTGCCAAGGAGAGCTGCATACGGGGAGTGGTACCAGCCTAAGAAAGAGATGTATGTTGCAAGCAAAGCTGGAAGAGCTGAGCCGTGTAAGCCCTTTGGAAGTCAAGTCCCAGAAGTCGCATGTGGAGCTACAGGACTTGGCGTTTGCCCTGCTGGTTTTCGGTCTTGTTTTGGTCCAGTATTTCCTCACTATGCCTCTATTCCTCCCTTTTGGAATGGGAATGTGTATTCGGTTCCACTGTACATTGGGAGTATGTAATTTGCCTTTTGATTTTACAGGAGCTTACAGTTAAGAGATTGGCCTGAGTCTCAGAAGAGACTTTGGACTGTGGACTTTTGAATGACATTGAAACTGGTAAAGACTATGGGGACTTTTAAGGTTGGACTAAATGCGTTTTGCATTTTATATGGTCAGGAGCCTATGGGGGCCAGGGAGTGGAATGTGGTGGTTTGAATGAGTGTCCCCCATAGGCTCTAGGTATTCAGACATTTGTCTCCAGTTGGTGGTGCTGTTTCTGGAGGTCTTAGAAGGTGTGGCCATGCTGGGGGAAGTGTGTCACTGGGGGCGGGCTTAGTGAGCTTAACAAGCCTCGTGCTCTACAGTTGCTCCTCTCTGCTTCCTGTGCTCTTTGCGATATGTGACCCTCTGTTTGCTGCTCTGGATCCGGCCGCCACGCCTCCCGCCACAATGGACTAATTCCCTGGAACCGCCAATTGTAAGCTCAAATAAACTCTTCCTTTTATAAGTTCCTTGGTCTGGTGTTTTATCACAGCAACAGAAAACTGACTAATACAACCACCATGCCCCACTTAGAACCTTATTTATAAGTGTATACATGAAGTACTGTTCATTTTTAAGAATTCTATAATGTGTGCATGCCTTTAATCCCAGCACTTGGGAGGCAGAGGCAGGCGGATCTTTGTGAGTTCAAGGACAGCCTGGTCTACAGAGTAAGTTCCAGGCCAGCTGGGACTACAGGGTGACCTGTCTCGAAAAGACCAGGGGGAAAAAAAAAAAAAAGAATTCTATAATGTAATTATGTCATATACAAGAAATTGTGTTCCTCCTAGCAAGTACTATATACTTTGTTTTGTTTTTTTTTGTTTGTTTTTTTGTTTTGGTCTTTTCGATACAGGGTCTCCTTGTAGCCCCAGATGTCCTGGAACTCACTCTGTAGACGAGGCTGGCCTTGAACTCACAAATATCCGCCTGCCTCTGTCTCCCAAGTGCTAGGATTAAAGGCGTGGGCCACCATGCCAGGCAAGTACTATATACTTTGTTACAGACTCAAGTGAAACAGACATATATAAATATTGAGTTAGCCATACATACTAAAACTGTTTTATATATCTGTTATATTTGCATATGTTACTTTTGGTATTTTTAATTTTTTAAGAAAAATTAGGTTTTACTTCTGGTGACCACACAGTCCAAATGTAACCAATTTGAGTGAGCCCTAAGTATTTCCTGTCTGCTGTTGGTATGTGATAATGCCCCCCCTTTTCTTTTTCAAAGCTATAATTAAAAATCTGGGGACAATGATATGGCTTCATTTGAGACAGTCTTAAAAGGTATTGGTTTTAGCCTCTTTATTATCTTGGGTTTGTTTCATGGGCTATGTTAGAACTCTTTTTGCCTTTCATGGTTTAAATCCATTCTACTTTGAGTACCAAAATGACCTTTAGAGACCTTAAAGAACAAATTGTAGGCCTTACTGCATAGGTTTAATGTCAACTTGATACACCTGAGCTAAGAAACTTCAATAATTGCCTTCATTGGACTGGCCTGTGCCCATTGTGGGCAATGTTATCCTTGGCCAGATATCTCTATATTGTATACAATAGGCTGAACACACGAACCAGCAACACAAGCCAGTAAGTAGCATCCTTTCCTAGCCTGTGCTGCAGCTACTACCAACAGGCTCCTACCATGAGCTTTTATTATTAATCATAATGTTTTGCCACAGCAATTAAGAATTTATTAAGAGTACTTCAGTCAATGTTCAAGCTTTACTTAGGTGTTATATGGTAATTGAAATATCAAATTTATTCAAATAATCCTCTTGGAGGTTTAGCAACCATACCTAAAGCTCCAATCTGATTTGGCAAAGGGGAACTGAAGGGACAATCTTTTGGCCCTTACCCTCTAAGGTCAATTTAAGTCCTAGGGTCCTGCATCAGCACCTTTGTACATGTCCTATGGCAGTGAGTCACCAGTCATCCGGGGCCAGGGAGGTCTTGGAAATTAACTTAAAAGGACTTCATCAGCAGGGCTGGAGAGATGGCCCAGCAGTTAAGAGCACTGACTGCTCTTGCAGAGGATCCGGGTTCCATCCCCAGCACCCACATGGCCGCTGAGAACTGTCTTTAACTCCAGTTCCAAGGGAAACCGACGCCCTCTTCTGACATCCGCAGCATTGTACGATACGGGTGCACAAACCTACATGCAGATAATACATTCATACACATACCAAAATGAATAAAAATTATAAAAAAAAAGGACTTCATCAGCCAGTGTCTGGTCAAGGGAGGAAAGTCCATATAGAAGAGAAACTCCTCATGTTTCAAAGGTAAGCTCCAACCAAGCAAGGCCTGACTTTGACCTCACATAGATGGAACTGGTGAAGAGAGCCAGGCACAAGGCCTGAGTGACCCCCTAAGGACCAGAACCTCAACTGACCTTAATACCAAAACTAATTTTATTTATCTGAGCTAACTGTGTGGTTTTAAACACCCCAACAGGAAACTATAATCTAAAGAAAACAAAACGTACACCTTATCATCAGAGAGGTGAGAGACCTACTGTGCCATTAGGAACCTACTGTGTTATGTTAGAAAATATCTCAGAGATAGGTGACAGATTTAATGCGCCATGCCAGAAAATACTACCTTTTATATTCTTGTGGTTATGGCTCTCATTCTGGAGCCCTGTGTACTAAAGCTGGCCCTCATTCTAGAGCTCTGTGTACTAAAACTTTTTCAATTCCTCAGAAATAGAGAAATAGTCTCCGTCTGGAGACCGTAGACCAGGACCCTCCAATTGCTAATGCATCCAGAAGTCCCCCTGTTGGTACTGTGAAGTCCCTCCACTGGTATACTAATATAAGACTCAATCAGCCAGTCTTTTCGGTTGCAGAGAAAATGTCCACTAAGTACTGGCCACTATCGATCTGGACTAAGACCACCTTGCAGAGCACCCAGAGCAGCCAAGATGGGAAACCAGATTCTAGCCCTCCAGCCTGACACGTGTTCCCCTGAGACTTGGTCCCCCTCAGCTCTGAAGCAAATACAGAAGAGAGAACAGTATCCCATTTCCTTATCATAATCAAAAGGCTGGAATGTTAGGTCTGGGCCTCCCAGAATTCCAAAGGACACACAGATGTCCACTTCCTGCAGAGGCTGTCAATCTTCTGACCTCTTCCCCTGTACCTGAGGCCCCGCCCCGTAACTATAGGAGGGTGGGCCCCAGTTCCTATCCTGCCCCTGCCCCCACTGCTCCTGCTCCAGCTCCATCACGTGGCTGCAGGTGGCCCTCTCTGGCAGTTCCAAATGGAAGTAAATCATGTTCCCAGAGTGACTTAAGTCTCACGTGCCTTTTTATCTGGGGGAGTTCACAGCCTTTATAACCTAATAAGTATCATTTACCTTTTTTAAAATTTTATTTTTATTTTATTTATGTATGTGTATGAATGTACTGTCTGCATGTAGATTTGTGCACCCGTGTCGTGCAATGCCTCGGAGGTCAGAAGAGGGTGTCGGATTCCCCTGGAACTGAAGTTCTCCTGGAGTTGGAGTTACAGACGATTCTCAGCCGCCATGTTGGTGCTGGGGATCGAACCCGGGTCCTCTGTAAGAGCAGTTGGCACTCTTAACCGCTAGGCCATCTCTCCAGCCCCTCAGCTGTATTTTTTAAAAGGTATGCACGACACAGGTGCACAGACCTACATGCAGACAGTACATTCATACACATAAATTAAAAAAAAAAAAAAGTAAATGATGGGGCTGGAGAGATGGCCTAGTGGTTAAGAGCGCAGACCACTCTTGCAGAGGACCCGGGTTCGATCCCCAGCACCCACTGGTGGCTGAGAACTGTCTTTAACTCCAGTTCCAGGGGAATCTGACACCCTCATCTGACCTCCAAGGCACTGCACAACACGGTGCACAGACCTACATGCAGACAGTACATTCATACACATACAAAAATGAAAAAAATTTTTAAAAAAATGATTGGATCTGGGTGTGGTGGTACATAACTTTAATCCTAGCTCTTGGGAGGCAGAGGCAGGAGGATCTCTGGGAGTTCAAGGCCAGCCTCATCTACATAGTGAGTTCGAGAACAACTAGGACTACAGGGAGACTCTGTCTCAAAAAGACAGAAAAAAAAAAAAAAGATTGGGGGTGGTAGTGCATGCCTTTAATCCCAGCACTGGGGAGGCAGAGGCAGGTATATCACTATGTAGACCAGGCTGGCCTTGCACTCACAAATATCTGCCATTTTTGTGAGTTCAAGGCCAGTTAAAGGTGTGCACCACCAGGCCCGGCTCTGGGTTCAATTTCTTTTTAATTTTTATTTATTTATTTTTGTATGTGTATGAATGTACTGTCTGCATGTAGGTCTGTGCACCCATGTCGTGCAATGCTGCGGAGATCAGAAGAGGGCGTCGGATTCCCCTGGAACTGAAGTTTTCCTGGAATTGGAGTTACAGACGGTTCTTGGCCGCCATGTGGGTGCTGGGGATCGAACCCGGGTCCTCTGCAAGAGCAGTTGGTGCTCTTAACTGCTAGGCTATCTCTCCAGCCCATGGGTTCAATTTGTATCACCACAGCAAATCAGGTGTAGGGGTACAAGCCTATAATTCCAAATCTCAGGAAGAAAATGCAAAAGGATCATGCATTCATATTCATCCTTAGCTATAAAGCTAATTCAGGGCAGCCTGGGCTACATAAGACCTTGTCTTAAAACAAAGAGCAAGAAGGCTGAGCAGGTAAAGGCATTTGTCTCTAAGCCTGACAACCTGAGTTTAGTTTCCAGAACCTACATGGTAGGAGAGAACTGACTTTCACAAGTTGTCTTCTGACCTCCAAACATGCACCATGACATACACATAACCCCCCTTACATACACATATGCAAAAACAAAATGCAGAAACAAAATGAATGAGTCTTCACAACAACATTATTCACATAGGTAAAAGTGGAAACACTAATAATGTTCCTAACTGCTGAAAAGACAAAATGCACCACAGCCATGCAATAAAATACATACATATTACCCACAGATGAACCTCAAAAACATTACACTAGGGGCTGAAGAGTTGGCTCAGCAGCTAAGAGCTTGTGCTACTCTTGTGGAGGACCTGAGCTTGGTTCCCAGCAATGATGTCAGGCTACTCACAACTACTTGCAACTCTAACTCCAAGGAATCAGACATCCTCTTACAGCTTCCTCGGCACTTTTACACACATGACATGCCCATACATACACACAAATAAAACTTAAAAAGAGAACAAAAAGAGATTATAGTAAGCACCCAGGCATGATAACACTTGCCAGAAATCCCAGCACTTAGGATGCTGAGGCAGGAGGATCTTGAGTCAGCCAGTATGGACTACATAACAAATTCCAAGCCAGCCTGCTGGATAGTATAATAAGACCATATTTCCAAAAAATTAATAAAAACATTAAGTGAGCCGGGCGTGGTGGCGCACGCCTTTAATCCTAGTACTTGGGAGGCAGAGGCAGGCAGATCTTTGTGAGTTCAAGGCCAGCCTGGTCTACAGAGTGAGTTCCAGGACAGCTGGGGCTACAGGGAGACCCTGTTTCAAAAAGACAAAAAAAAAAAAAAAAAAAATTAAGTGAAAGAAGCCTATCTCTCTCACACACACATGCATGCATGCATGTACACACAAACGCAACGCACGCATGCACACACAGGCGCCAGGACTGTACCATTTATACAACATGCCCAGAAAAGGCAAATTTTAAACACAGAAAACTAAACAAACACTGGGGCTGGAGAGATGGCTCAACAGTTGAGAACACTGGCTGTTCTTGCAGAGGACCCAGGTTCAATTCCCAGCACCCACATGGTGGCTAACAACCATATGTAACTCTAGTTCCAGGAGCTCTGACCACCCTCTTCTGACCTCCTCAGGCACTGCAGGATATGGGTGCACTATGCACAAGCAAGCAACACACTCATACACATAAAAGTAATAAACTATTAAAAAAAGAAAAGAAAAGAAAATTGAACATTGAGAGGCTGGTGAGACTGACTACAAACAAAGTAACTTTGGGAGCCGGGCATGGTGGCGCACACCTTTAATCCTAGCACTTGGGAGGCAGAGGCAGGCGGATCTTTGTGAGTTCAAGGCCAACCTGGTCCATAGAGCGAGTTCCAGGACAGCTGGGGCCACAGGGAGACCCTGACTCCAAAAGACAAAAAAAAAAAAGTGACTTTGGGGAGAAATATCACAACTGACTGTGGTGGAACTCCACCACTTACTTAAAATCCATTCACATTTACAACGAGTCACTTATACCTCAAAGCTGTTAATAAAAATAAGGGGCTGGAGAGATAGTTCAGTGGTTAAAGAGCACTGACTCTCTTGCAGAGGACGCAGGTTCAATTCCCAGCACCCATATGGCGGCTAAAAACCATCTTAGGCTGGGCGTGGTGGTGGCACAGCCTTTAATCCCAGCACTCGGGAGGCAGAGGCAGAGGCAGTCGATCTCTGTGAGTTCAAGGTCAGCCTGGTCTACACAGCGAGCTCCAGGCAAGCTGGGACTAAAGGGAGACCCTGTCTCAAAAAGACAAAAAAAAAAGAATAAAAATAATACAGCCAGGTGAGGTGGCACACATCTTTAATTAAATGATCACAGATACCCACAAGGTACCCCTTCAAATGGTCCCCAACATTTCTGTAGTTCCAAGGCCCTTTATGCATGACACTATTCATTCCTGACCTTATGGAATTCTGGGGAGCCTGAGGACTAGGTGGAACACAAGACACAGGACCAGGACAAGGATCCTGGTTCCCCAAGTTAACTAAAGGACCAGGAGAAATGAACAATAAAAGGCATGGTGTCTTTGTGGTTACCCACGATTACCACATCCCCAATAGCATGAGGGGGGGGGAAGGAGGAGGAAGGGGGGGAGGAGGAGGAGGGGGGGGGAGGCGGCGGCCAATGCTGCTGCCTTTAGACTGGACAGGCACAGAACTCTGAAATCTAATTCTGGCAGNGTGGGGGGGAGGGAGGGGGGGGGGGGGGGTGGGAGGGAGGGGGGGGGGGGGAGGCGGCGGCCAATGCTGCTGCCTTTAGACTGGACAGGCACAGAACTCTGAAATCTAATTCTGGCAGCCCAGCCAAGCCCAGATGGCCAATGGGTTTCACCTGTTGTGCCAGCACCAATTGATTAGCAGCAGCTCACTGGTTATTCTGTGATGGATTCTGAACCACCCAGGCTCAGGAGGAGGGTGTGAGTGCCTGCTACAGTGGAATCTGAAATAGCACCTGCACATGCCATGTATTATTGTTTGATACAATTGCCTAAGTGAAGAGACATCAAGAGTGTTCAAGACCTAGATGATGCTACATTAAGCATTCTGACATACCATTGCCAACTACTGTTGGGATCTGGGCCAGTTACCCAGTTTGTTTGTTTTTTTGGTCTTTTCGAGACAGGGTCTCCCTGTAGCCCCAGCTGTCCTGGAACTCACTCTGTAGACCAGGCTGGCCTTGAACACACAAAGATCCGCCTGCCTCTGCCTCTGCCTCTCAAGTGTTAGGATTAAAGGCATGCGCCACCATGCCCGGCACCCAGTTCTTTTCAAGCAGTTACAATAGCTAACATTTCCAGAAGATTTCTTTCTTATATGCCTGGCATAGTTCTGAATGTTATAAGGTATTAGGCCGTTTGATAAGAAAACTGAGATACAAGTAAACAATTCAACCAAAGCCACTCAGTAGTAGACAGACAGGGACAACCTCAGAGGAGAGGTTAACAGCAAATAGTTGCTCACTTAGATCTTGGGGATATCAGCCCTCAGTCTCTAGTGGAACCCCCCCCCCCCGGAGTCTACAGCCCTGACTTGTACCTGAGATACAAGCAGGCACTGACAAGTGACTCCATCCAGTTTTGACTGCCACTAAACAGTCTCAATTTCCTGTTCTGGCATGGTGGTGGTCCGGAGATTCTCACCTTTCAGTTAGAACAGAGCACACTCAAACTTGAGTGGACATCAGACACACCCAGGGAATGGGTTTAAAATATAGGTCCTTAAGCCCCAGCAGGCCTTGAAGCAGGACCTGAGAGGTTTTCAAAGCTGTCCAACTAGTAGGAGCAGGTAATTCTGAACCACACTCAAAGGAAATCTGGCTTGGTTGATCTGAAAACATCTGAAGACCAAACAGAAGATTGGACCCTCATGACAGAATATAAGGGCCCCATTTGGAGGTCCAATGATTAGGGAGATTCTCTTTTTCACTATTAAATGACCCACCAGGAAATAGAGCACATAACTGGAGCTCAGGACTGGAGACACTGCTCAGTTGGGAGAGTGCTAGCCTAGCATGCTCAATGCCCTGAGTTCAATACCAAGCACAGCATAAAACTAGGCACAATTGTGTACACCTGTAATCACAGCACCCCAGAGGTGAGAACAGGAGGATCAAAAGTTCAATGTCGCCGGGCATGGTGGCCCACGCCTTTAAATCCCAGCACCAGGGAGGCAGAAGCAGACTGATCTCTGTGAGTTCAAGGCCAGCCTGGTTTACATAGCAAGTCCAGGACAGCCAGAGCTACAAGGAGACCCTGTCTCAAAAAGAAGAAAAAAAAATTCAATGTCATCCTTGCTACATAAAGTTTGAGATCAACCTGGGCTACATGAGACCCTGTGGGAAGGGAGAGAGGGAGACACAAAGAGAGACAGAGACTGACTCTTCTGGGAGCTGGACACCTGATGCTGGACTGCACTGTGCCTCCATCCAGCTTCCAAAACCTAACAGGAGCGCTCTGACATGAACTAGAAGTGGGAGGGTCCAACAGTCCTCTCCAATCCTCCTAGCAGAAATCATCTCCCTGGACCAGACACCAGTTCTCCCACCTGCACGCAAAAAGTCTGGGTCCAGATCGGTAGTTACCCCAAACTAGGGCTGCGTCTTCCACGCCTCCAAAATCTGCGACCCCCAGCCTAGCGAGGCGGTTCTCACCGCAAGGCATTCTCTTATCACCAGCGATGCCAGGCCCCAGTACATACAGAGGCCGTGCAAAGTGACTGGCCCAAGGTCACCAGACAGGAAGGGGCCACGCAGGGTGCGACTCTAGCCAGTTCTGCCAGGGCCGTAGCCACGCCTCGGGCTCCGCGGCAAGCACGGAAGAGCCCGGGAGGGAGGGAGCTCCTCTCCTCCCCGTGCATCGCCAGCTCACCAGACTTCGGAGGGTAGCGATAGGCCGAGTTGGCCTGGATGTCGATGTCCTCCACACCCGCGATGCGGCGACTCAGGATGGAGCCCATGGTGCGTGGCGTGGCCGGCTTGGCTGGAACGACGGAGTGACGGCGGCAGCGTCCTCACACCGACATGGCCCTGACCAGGTCGCAGGACGTGCTTCCACAGCCCCAGCGGCGCCTCCACGCAGTCCCCGCCCCCCCCCGCCGCCTGGCCGACTCGCGCGCCCCGCCCGCACCCCGCGGCTCCCGGGGAAATGGAGTCCTCTTCGGCCCCGCGCGCTGGCCCACGGTGCGCCTGCGCACTACGCTTCCCAGGATGCCCCTCACGGGAGGCCGCTGCGGGAAAAACCAAGAGGCTCAGGACGCGGGGAGGGATGGAAGGGTGTCCGCCCTTAGACAGCGCTTCCCTCCGCCCACTGGACACTGACCCCTCACTGCCTTCATCATCTGTCCGTCATCTGGCCCTGCTGGAAGCCCTAGAGTCTCGTGTCTGAACCAAGTCTGAAAATCTCCCCGCGCAACAGTGGCTCTCCCCACTTGCCAAGGTTCTTCCAGCCTCGGCCAGCAGAGCTCACACCTCTTATATGCCACCACCTGGGCGAACCCCAAGCTCCAGAGCAATCCAGCACCTGCTTGGGGCTTCCGAGCTCCGGGTCTAGACGTTTGCTTTTCATAATTTTACAGCCTTCACAGCAGACAGTATACGTCTTCACATTTTACACAGGGAAACAGAGGCACAAATGTACCTCAAGTGGTGTGCTGACTAAGCTTGGATGAATTAGGGTTGTTATTGCAACATCGCAATTTGCAATTGGCTTTTGACTCAGGCACACGTCTGTGCAGATGCCAAAAGGAGTCTGTTTTATGCTTTTGAGTTGAGCTGGGATTCTTAGAGGTGTTTTCCAAACCTTCTGTACCAAGAGAGCACCTAGGAAAACCAGCAGCAAGCTGAGTGTCTGATGGTAAATTCATAGTCCAAATAAAATACCCTATGGATACCTTTCCAGTGGTCAGAATTCGGGACCTACCTGTCTTTATTGTGAGGGGATCGTAAAAAAAGGCCCAAATAGGATGACTGAAGTATGACTATAAAGGGAGTCCAGGGCTCCTGTGTAAGCTGAGCGTATCTTCCTGCCCTGTAAAATCAACATTTGTTGGAGAGATGGCTTGGGTTTTACTGCTCTTTCAGAGGACCCACATGGCAGCTAACACCTGTCCTTAGCTCCAGTTCCAGAGGATCAGATGTCCTCTTCTGGACTCAGCCAGCTCCAAAAACATACATAGTGTAAAAATAACTTTTTTAATCTGATCCCCAAGCACACACCTTTAATCCAGCACTTGGGAGGCAGAGGCAGGTGGATCTCTGTGAGTTCCAGGCCAGCTGGAGCTAAAGAAAGACCCTGTCTCAAAACTAAAGAGCAAACAAACCAAAAATCCCCTTCTACTGAATCTCCTAATATACATATACAAATATTAGCATTGCATTCAACTTACTGTCCTCTCTGATCATGGAGAGGGAGAGTCATGGGGGCTACATTATTCACAATGAAAAATATCAATAAAAGTATGTGTTTCCTATGAAGCCTGGGCAGAGGTCTGGATTCTTTTTTTTTTTTTTTTTTTTTTTTTGGTCTTTTCAAGACAGGGTCTCCCTGTAGCTGTCTGGGAACTCGCTCTTGTAGCCCAGGCTGGCCTTGAGCTCAGAGATCTGCCTGCCTCCGCCTCCCAAATTCTAAGATTAAAGACGTGCCTGGCATCAAGTGGATTCTTACTAAACATTATTCTCAGCTTCTGAACTCATGGTGCCACAAAGCCCCTCCAGCAGTATTTTTCTGTGTTTATCCACACCCAGCTGGAAAGCAGGCTCTACTATCAACATCTTGAATGATTAATTTTATTCAACAAATATTTATCATGCGGCTACTATGTGCCAGGTGATGAGTCAGGCAACAGGGCTCAAACATCAGAACACGCTAGACGTGGGAGCCTGTGGAGTAGTGAAGAAACAACACACCCTCTATTTGACTGGCCATGGCAACAATGGGATCAGGAGTCATACTCAGAGGCCCCTCTTACTGTGACTTCCCTGTGCTAGGGTTTTGCCGGAAATAATTCATGTGCATGATGCTTCTTAGAGATAAAAGCCTGTTCTCAGCAAGAGCAAAACCATTTTGGTACTATCAGAATTTTGCAAAAACTGTGATCCCCACAAAGCAGGAAAGAGGCTGAAACTCTATTTCCTGCAGGAAACTGAACATTCATTGTCCAGCCCCAGCCTACATACAGGCCAGGGTCCCAGCTCTAGCCCTCAAGAGTCCTCCCAGACTTTCTTCCCTACCCTTCCAGGTCCCTGCCCACCAGTCTCCCATAATTTTCCTCCAGTCACCAAATCAGAGAGCCCTTCACTTTAAGGAGCGAAGGGCCAGGTAAGCTCCCCAACTTCCTAAAAATGGCTTAATTAGGACTTAAGTCTCTCAGCCATCACCTGGTCACCTCTACAAATACAGTGGTCCTAGGGACTATCAAGGGATCAGATACAGCAAAACGCTTCAGTATCCCGTAGTGCTCCTGTCTTGGGACACTGTCCGTGCTATTTATGCTGCCTTTATCCATGGGATTTCTTCTACGGCGCCCGGGCCCAGGTTTGGCTCTTCTGTAGCCGGGGGCCAGGTCAAAGACGAGCACAGAGAGCCCAAAAAGGGAAACTGAGACCAAAGAGAGCATAGTACCAGGTCATGGACACTCAGAAGCAGAAACAACGCCAGCCCTAGCTCCTCTCTCCCGGCCTGGTACCACTGCACTCTGCTAAACACTGTGTCAAGCGGAAGTGGCATGTGCGGGGCTGTAAACAAAGCCCGCAAGGTCCCACCCCCGCTCCCGACCCCGCCCCCACACCACGTGATGCTTCCCCGCCCGCCCCCGCCACCATTTCATTGGGCAAACAGCTTTGTTTACCTTATATGGCCAGGTCCTAACACCTCGCGGGGGCCAATTGGTCGAGTAGCTGCCTCACTAAGTGACGTCACCCGGGACAGAAAGATGCAAATAAACCGGGGCATTCTGGGAAAGGGAGTCTCTGGCTGCTCCGGAAAGTGCTCTGCGCGGTCCTGGTGCATGCAAGTTGTACTAAATTGATTTTTTTGCGTGGGAGAGTGGATACCGAAGGGAAGGGAACCCTAAGGCTCCATAGGCCACTGGCCTGGCCAGCCTATCCCTGGGGCTGTCTTTTTTTCTAGACGCTTCTCCTGTACAGCAGGCTGAGAGGCAGGCTGGGGAGGGAGACACAAGGATGTCCTGTGCTCACCGGAAGGCTTCCTGGAGGTGGTGACTTCGGACTGCGTCTAGAAAAGTAGATGCTCGGGGCCTTGTAGCCAAATACAGTGAGTTGGCTCAAAACTTTGAGGAGCCCTTTCTCTAAAAGTGCTCCCACCTAACACTGGGGTGCTAAACACAGCAGGCCCCAGCACTTCCGGGACCCCGTGAAGCGGCCAGCTCGCTGCTGTGCTCCTGGGTCCAAGACTCCACATCACTGCCCCGGGCAGGGGCTGCGAGAGCCACGGAGATACCCCAGGGAGAGCGCTCACAGTGGGCTCTTCCCCGGTCCGCTGGGCGGGGGCGTTGCGGACTACACATCCCAGCATGCCCCGCCGGCCGCTGGGCCGCGAGGCGCGGTGAGTCAGAGCGCACAGTAAATATTTGTATTAGCCGGGGCCGGCTCGCTAATGGTGGACGCGTGAGGCGGAGGCGCGAGCGCGCAGGGAGGCCGGAGCGGGCAGCGCGGTGGCGCCATGTCCGTGAACATGGACGAGCTCAAACACCAGGTCATGATCAACCAGTTCGTGCTGACGGCGGGCTGCGCGGCCGACCAAGCGAAACAGCTGCTGCAGGCGGCCCACTGGCAGTTCGAGGTGCGGGGGGGTGGGCGGACGCGGGTGGTGTGGACACGTGCGGGGATGCGGGCCGCGGACTCCACCCGACGGCCAGGCCCCTGCTCCGGAAACTCGGCTACCCCTGGGACCCAGCGATCCGAACGAGGGACCTCCTCCCCCCTCCCCCTCTTTGTCCTGGTAACGGCCGAGGGCGAAACCGTCGGGCGCCGAAAGGACGCCCAGGGCCCTGGCCATTCAGGTACGGAGGGCGGAGTCGCCCCGAGCGAGCTGTCCCGTGGTCCGTGTGCCCGGTGGGCGGCCCGGGGCCTGTGCGCACACGTACATGTGCATTTGTATTTACGCACGCATCGCACTTGGGCGTCAGCGGGTCACATCGAAGGTTGTGGGCATGTGGGCGCCTGTGGCGACTCGCAGCCCGGCCCGGGTGCATGTCTGATGTAGAGATGTGTGTCATGTTGAGTGCGTGTTCAGCATGTACGCATGTGGCGGTTTGCGGTTGGTGGCCATGCCAGGTTTCGTGTGGTGTATATACACACGCAGGGCATGGACATGGAATGGATAGGCATTGTGCAGGAGCTTCGCAATAAATCGTGAGGATGTGCATCTTATGTGCCCGAGGGGATCCCTATGCTAGCCTTGGTGCCCATCGTCCTGGTCCCTGCTGTGGTTCTCTGGGAACGGCCGTACACGGTTTGCTAGCTTTAGGGCCATCTGGGCAGGAGGTGGGGCTGCTAGTCTGGCTTCCACCTACTCCCAGGTTTCTCTTGACCTATCGAGTGGTAGTGCCCAGCTGTTTGTGCTACCAAGATGCCACCACTTCTCAGACCTCCGAATTCCCCCGTGGTTGCATCTAGAGATGAGGGCAAAGGGTTTGGAGCTGTGTCCCTCCCAGGTGTATGATCATATCTAGAACCTTCTAGTAGTCGGTGCCTAAACAGAGCCTAAGAACCTGGTTACCCAGTGGGAGCCATCCCAGAGAAACCTCTGGGAAGAACCAGGAGTCAGAGACTTCTGCTTAGCTTTCTGGAGGTGGAATGGGATCAGAATCTCCCCAGCTTGGAAAGACTGTGAACCAAGTCTGCTTCGCTCACCTTCCTCCTACCAGACTTTGAGCCCACTAACCCTATGCAGTCTTCACCTTGGAGAGAGGAGGCTTCATTCCCTCCCGTCTCAGTTTCCACACCTCTTTTGGGGGGAGAGGTGTGAGTCAGCCTCTAAAGCCTGAATGGCCTGCCTTCTATCCCCTCCCCCCTACAGCCCCACCCCTGGGAATTGCCTTGCTCCCCACCTCTCCAACAACCCTAATCAGCCCTGTTGTCTCTGGGGCTGGATGTGGCAAAACTTGCAAAACCACATTCATGGCAGTTTGTTGGAGCCCTGTGGCTGCATGCAGGACTTCCCTCCTTGCTTGGGACTGGACCAGCAGGTGTCCCATGGGAAATGGGCACTGTATGAAGGACTCAGCCCATCTATCCCTGAGGCAGCAGGGAGTGAATTGAAAAATGTAGCCCTAAAGATTAGGGAGAACTGTCCCCATAAAAACCAGGGGTTTCCTGCAGCCTGAAGGGCTCCTGACACATAGGAATTCAGGACAGAGCTCTGAGCTCTTGGCTCTCAGAATCTCGGTTTCATCATATGTAAGCTCATGGACACTGAACAGGAGTAGGCTGTGAACTGCCATTCCTCAGGCCTCTGCCTAGGAGTGAGGGGTTCCTTGTTAGCCCATCCCCCTCTATGCCTACCTCCCTCCTGGCTGGAAGCATACAGTGTTTCTGGGTCACATTCTCAGATTCAGGTGCTAATGGGAGCAGAGGCAGGGGGAGGAACTTCTGTGTAGCTGGGCAGATGTTTCTCAGTGGAGAACTTACAGCAGCATTTGGAGGACAGTATCAGGTGTGCCACCTGGGTCCCGGGTTAGGGATTGCAAAGTGAGTATGGGTTGGGGGCGCAGCCACTCCTGCCAGAGGGTCTTGGATATCAGCAGGCTCACATCTGAACTACCACTCCAGTATTTGGGGACACCAGGATAGCGGGCCTCCAGCAGGAAATTACCAGAATAATTCATTTGAATCTACTTTAAAAACAAAAAATTGAGAGTAAGCCCTGGGAGCCAGACTAGGTTTCTAGGTGTGGATAAGGGAGGGGCCTGAAGTTTAGCTGACGTTGGATAGCAGAGGCTGGTGGGTAAGTCTGGATGGCAGTGGCTTTAGGACCTGGAACTTGGCAGGGCCCTGAGGACCCACCACCCACTTGACAGCCTCATCACCCAGTACTTTCACAAGAGCAACCAGTTCCCTCTTTTCCCGAAGGGTCCCAAGGCATGACATAGTCAAGACAAACATCCTTTGGGTTCCTTGATGCCACCTTGGAGCCCCCTCCTTTTGTGACACAGGGCTCACCCTGGCTCCTTTTATCACCATTTTCTTTGTCTAATCCAGCAGAATCTACCTAGAGTCTCAGTCCAGGATCTTAATCCCATCTCCCCCTAATGTTACCAGAGGGGTCCTAAGAAAATCACTTCTTCCTCAGTTTCTCTGTAAAATGAGGGATACCAGTCTCTGGGGTCATTGATAAGAAGTGCCTCTGTTTTGATAGAGTCCTGCTTGGAGAAGCAGCAACTTTGGTACCAGCGTTTTCAGTCTCATGGTGGGTTCAGTGTTGAGGTCACAGTCTTACCACCTTGGGGACATTGCTCTAGAGGGAGCTGGACTGAGAAGCACGTCTCCATCCTCCCAGCTAAGACTCATTCTTGAAGAGTCCCCAGCTCATACATGAGGAAACTGAGAGCAGAAAAGAGCAGGGACTTGGCACCCATCAGGGTATGGAGAGCCAGGCTAGGAATGGAGACAGGGAAAGCCACAGTGACAAGCCAGAGCACCTGGTCAATGATAAGCAGTGTGGTAAGGGTCTTCTCTACCTGCCAGCTTGCTGTGGGTTCCATGACGCCTCACGTGATAGCAATAGGCACACTGCTGGACTTCAGCGTGCCCTGTCCTACTGGGATGCCTGGACAGGGTTTCGGAGGGACTTCAGCGTGCCCTGTCCTACTGGGATGCCTGGACAGGGTTTCGGAGGGTAAGTGTGGCCTTTCTCCCTGCAGACAGCCCTCAGCGCCTTTTTCCAGGAGACCAACATCCCCTACAGCCATCACCACCACCAGATGGTAAGTGTTCCCTGGACACCCAAAGTGGTTCCCAATCTGGGTGGGGAGGAGGCTGAGCCTACTGGCTGCCCCCAGGAAACAGAGATGGGGGAGGGTGAGCTTAGTGGGCAGCCTGGACTCTGTAGAACCTGAAGAGTGCGGCCCTTGGAGCTCAGACTCCCACCAAGCAGCCAGCCTAGGGGTGCTGTGCTCACCTTGAGGGCTGCATTAGCCTTATGGTCTCTGAGCTAGCAGGCATCGTGCCAGGTAGTGTGGCCTCAGTGAAGCTCACTAAACCCATCTCCACGCCTTTTCCTCTGAGCCATTCACTGGGGGGTGGTCAACTAGTGCAGATGCAGCCCAGGTAACTCCCCAAAACATCTGGGGATGTCTCCTTTGAGGAGGTCCTCCCAGAAAAAGGTGCTCAGTCTTCCCTTTCTCCTTCTCCCCCACAGATGTGCACCCCTGCCAACACCCCTGCCACGCCCCCCAACTTCCCTGATGCCCTCACCATGTTCTCACGTCTCAAGGCCTCTGAAAGCTTCCACGGTGGCGGCAGCGGCAGTCCAATGGCCACAACAGCCACATCACCCCCACCGCACTTCCCCCATGCCGCTACTGGCAGCTTCGCAACACCCAACTGGCCAACTGCAGCCTCACCCCCAGGAGGCCCACAGCACTACCAGCCGCAGCCGCCCCTGTGGACTCCGGCACCCCCTTCCCCAGCTTCAGACTGGCCTCCCATGGCTCCCCAACAGGCTGCCTCAGAACCGAGGGCCCACCCTGCCATGGAGGCAGAGAGATAAGGGAGGCCCCTCCCCCCTCCCAGAGGCCAGGACCCCGTGGGGTGGGGGAGAGGATGTGTCTGTGGGCCCCTTCACCCCTCCTCTGTCTGCACCCCTGTGCCCTGGAGCCCTGGAGGGGAAGGGACTGGACTCTAGCCAGGCAGGGATACGTCTTGTGCCAGCATGCACAGCTACACACACTCGAGTTCATAGCACAGGCACTTGGCTCCCAGCTCACATGGATTTGGTTCAGAGTGGCGTGGTGCCTGGTGGGCAGCACCTTGGAGACCAAACAGTCACCACGAAGACTCAACTGCCTGGCCCTCCCACCCAGGGAGAATTGGATTGATGGTGGAGATTCCCTGGCTCCTGTCTTGGAGCTCCCTGGGGCCAGCAGGCCTAGATCCCCACCTCCTGAATGCAGAGCCTTCTCCGCATGTGTGCGCATAGCTGTGTCTGTATTTATATGTATGTCTTCTAAAAGCAACCTTGTTTATGGGGCAGCTGGACTTTGCATGTTAGAGTGAGCCCCAAACCCCTTGCCTACCACCCCTTCTTCCCCAGGGCCCCTTGTCTGCCAGCATTGCTGTTCCCTGCAAAGGATTATAGGAAACTCCAGGACTCTTCTACTTGTGCCCCAGCGCCTGCCTGCTGGGGCCGCCTGCATGCCTCTCCCCCCCCAGAGCCCAGGGGTACCTGATCCCCATTTCCTATATCCCCCTTTTAACGAAAGAGAATAATTCCAAACCACCACCAGGCTCTGTGGTCTTGCCTCATGTCCTAGGCTTTGCTGGCTGGCTCTGTGGAAGGGGTGCTGAGCTGAGCACAAGCCATCCCATCTCACCCACCTCCACGTTGTTCCTGCCTCCTGCTGTCCTCGTTCACATGCACTGGAATCTACCTGCCTACCAGAGGCTTTTCCTATGATGTTTTCTAGCCTTTGGTCCCAGAATCCAACCTCCTGTTGACCCCTTTTCCTGATGAAATGGATGAATCTCAACTCTGCTTTGAGTGAGCAGGGCTAAGGAATGCCTGGGCTTCACATGGATCTTTATCTTGGACCCTTAGCTTTGCCACTAGCAACATGGTTGGGTGGGGCTCCTGCAGCAACCTGGGATGTCTATTTCTGGAAAAAGAATGAGATGGGAGGGAATACGTTTCCCAGCCTCTGAGTCTTCAGCCAGCAGCTTCTCCAATCTGGGATGGAAGGACATTGCAACTACTCCATCTCCACTTGCGGTAGGAAAAGGCTTTGCAGAGGGATTTGTGTGGGTGTCACCTGCCATGCACGGTGAGTGCCTGGGCTTCCCCATGGGCAGATAGTGAAGCGGTTGGCTGCTATGTATCAGGTGACACACAGTCTAGTGTCAGTTTTTATTTTTTTGTCTTTTTGAGACAGGGTCTCCCTGTAGCCCCAGCTGTCCTGGAACTCACTCTGTAGACCAGGCTGGCCTTGAACTCACAAAGATCCATCTGCCTCTACCTCCCGAGTGCTGGGATTAAAGGCATGTGCCACAACGCCCGGCCAGTGTCAGTTTTTAAATGCTCAGTAGACCCCTGGATGTAGCCAGATGGTGGCCCATGATACCTTGCAGACCATTTTGATGGTCACAATGGGGGAGGGTTGCGACTTGATTTAGTGGGTAGGTTTCCAGAACACTGGACATCCCATAGTGTACATGTCAGCCCCACTGTAGGGCACTATCTGACCCAGGCATTAGTTAACAGTGCTCAGGTTGAAAAATCTCTTTAGCACTCAGGAGGCAGAGGCAGGTTTGTGAGTGCAAGGCCAGCCTGGTCTACAGAGTTCCAGGACAGCTGGTACTACAGGGAGACCCTGTCTCAAAAAGACCAAAAAAAAGAAAAGAAAAAATCTCTTCTGCCTCAGTGTGACCATTTGGGATTCCCAGGCTCAACCCTCAGCAGCCTCCTTAGGGTTCAGCTCCATAATTTGGTAGATGTCCTTTGGGTACTTCTTAAACTTCAGTGTCTATTTTGTACCAGGGGCTCCTGTTACATTTTGACTCGTGGTGTGGGCTGGGGACTGAGGTCCTGCATGTCTTAACAAGTTCTTAGGAAATGCTGTTGTCTATTTTTCAAGAGACACTTTTTTTCTCCCCGTCTTTTCGAAACAGGGTCTCCCTGTAGCCCCAGCTGTCCTGGAACTCACTCTGTAGACCAGGCTGGCCTTGAACTCACAAAGATCCGCCTGCCTCTGCCTCCCAAATGCTAGGATTAAAGGTGTGCGCCACCACGCCCGGCTGAGACACTTCTTTAAGTAGGAAGGGCATGGGTCATCACAAGCACTGCCTGAAAGCAGCCTGAGCAAGGAAGAACCAACTCATGGGTTTAGGGTGTGACTTAGTTGGTAATGCTTGCCCAGCATGGATGAGGCCCTGGGTTTGATCCTTGGCACCAAATAACTGATTAGGCACGGTAGGTAGCACATGCCTGCAATCCCAGCTCTAGAACGGGTAGACAGGAGGATCAGGTCATCAGCTACACAAGTTGAAAGCCAGTCTCAGATACAGGAGACCCTGTCTCAAAAACAGAAGGAAAAAAAAAAGACAAAAACACAGAACCAAAAAGTAGCTTATTAGACTTGATCATGTCCTACTTGCCCACCAGACTGGAGTTCTGAATGACTAACAATTCCACTCTTGTTTGAGACAGTCTCACTCTAGCTCTGGCTGACCTGAAACTCACTATATAGACCAAGTTGTTCCTGCCTCCTGAGTGCTGGGATCAAAGGTGTAGGCCATCATACCCAGCCCTCAGTTGCAAAAATTCATTTTCATCTGTGGAGTTGCTCTAAGAAGGACCCTTCAAGCTGTGTGAGTCCCAGAGAACAGGGAACCCATATAGGAATGAGAAGACAGCTTTGCCAGGTGACAGTTGATGGCTATATCCTTACTCTGGCCCTGACAGCTTGGGCTTATGAAGCTGTGTGGTCTGCACACAGTAGCCTGTTTTAAAATCAAGAGGGCTTATGTGAAAAGCCTCATTTCTGACTAGAAAAAGTAGACTATGTGACCCAAATTGCCTTAAGACCACAAGTGACTGGAATTGGCCATCACACTGGAGACACAGCCTGGCCTTCCACTCTACTGACCACCCAGACAGCTATTTGTAGCTGCTGTCTTGGAATCAGCCAGACCTCTGACAGGGACCTTGCTTTCTACCCAGAGCAATTGAAGAAAACTGCCCGCATAGAGGGGTAGAGGACACCTAGCAGTGAACACAACTCTAAGCTACGAGGCTTGTAGGCTTCCTTCAGACAGCCTTAGAATTTGTTCTGAGTCTTGGATATAGGGCCACACCCAGGGCTGCTGAGTATCTATAGCCCAGCCAGGGTTCTCTGAGCACACACTTTGGCCAACCTAGAGAACCACACTGTCCCCATGACTAGCTACACTCCTAGATGTCTCTTCACAACAGGAGACAGATGAATCATTTGACTGAGATCCCCTGGTGTGGAGAGACCTGGATCAACAAGTTGCTATATCTCCTGCATTTGCAGTCTCTGAGTTTGTAACCATGGGGTGTGTGTTTGGATACAGTGTGTATCTCAGATGAGCCTAAACAACACAGCCTTTTTTTTTTTCCCCCTTTGTCTTTTTGAGACAGGGTCTCCCTATATCCCCAGCTGTCCTGGAACTCACTATGTAGACCAGGCTGGCCTCAAACTTACAGAGATCCTCCTGCCTCTGCCTCCCAAGTGCTGGGATTACGGGCATGCGCCACCACACCCAGCTAAGAACACAGTTGTTGTTTGGGGGGGGGGTAGACATCTTGAGATGTGCAAGAAGATGAGAAAGCCTTGTCTCTGGCACAATGCAAGAAAGACACTGGGGGACCTGTGACCTGTTTTACTTGCCTGGGAAGTAATAGCTGCAGGTACTGTCAAGTCATTCTCTACAGATCCTGATCAAGCAAGGGGCGAGTTTATTAAGATAAAGGAAATCCTTCTCTGGTAGTGTGAGTTCACAGTTTGTAGTTCCCAGATCCATGGGAACTGGGTCAAGCCAACTAACATGTTGTGTTGGTGGTCAGTAGAAGCTGAGTCCACCGTCTGTGAAAGGCTCTTCTGTCCAGCACTTGAGCTTCCACTTTGCAGCCCTTGGCTTTATGCACTGGCAGTTTGTCCTCCCAGGACAGACATTTGCCTTGTCAGTTGTTTACATCTTAGGTTAATGAGTTTATGGTCTTTGACCGGGAGAAAGTGTTCTGTGACCTTACACTCACAGCAGTGTGGGGCTGGGCTGGGTGGTGCAAAGTAGTCACTGGGGAGCATCTGCCCCCTCCAGCAGCACATCCAGATGGGCCCTATGCTCTGTAAAAGATACCTCCTTTCTCATGCTGCCCAGCCCCTTGCACAGCCCCACCAGCTTCTCACTTCACCACACCAATCAGTCACCTGAGTCTTTGCTTGGTTTTGTGTTAAGACAGGGTCTCCCTATGGCCTCAGCTGGCCTGGAACTCACTCTGTAGACCAGGCTGGCCTTGAACTCACAAAGACCCGCCTGCCTCTGCCTCCCAAGTGCTAGGATTAAAGGCATGCACCAGCATGCCCAGCTTAAAAATGGTTCTTGGCCACCATGTAGGTGCTGGGAATCGAACCCAGGTCCTCTGCAAGAGCAATTGGTGCTCTTAAGCACTGAGCCATTTCTCCAGCCCCATGATACTTTTTAAATTGTTACTGGTAGCTAGAGTTACCAGCAGTTGTGAGCCTTCTGACATGGGTGCTGGGAAACAAACGCAGGTCTTCTGGAAAAGCAGTACTCTTACCACTGAGCTATCTTTCCAGCCTTAAATGTGATGATCTTGAGTTTAAGATTTATTTTTATTTTAAGGGTATTTTTTATTTGCATGTATGTAAATTACCACGTGCATGCAGTGACAGAGGAGGTCAGACAGGTTCAGATTCCCTTAGAACTGGAGTTAACAGACTGTTGTGGGTGCTGAAAACCAAATTCTGTTCTTCTGCAAGAGCAACAAGTACTCTTAACCATTGAGCCATCTCTCCAGCCCTTGTTTGCTGTTTCTTGAGACAGGATCCCATGCGCCCAGGCTGGCCTTGAACTCAGTATGTAGCTGAGCATGACCCTGACTTTGATCCTCCTGCCTCCACTTCTGAGTGCTGGGATTATGGTGTTCACCACTACAGCTGGCTTTCACCAGAGTTTTAAAAATTCAAGGTTTACTTCCTGAGACATCCCCTGCCCCACCACATATACACTCACTCACTCTTGGGCAAACAAAGACAGTCGGTCACCCTACTTACCCTCCACTCACTCTGGCCTCACAGCTATCTCAGATCAGGAATTGTGGCCTCTTGCAGAGGAAGAAGTTGGGGGCAGGCCTTCTGAGACAAGGTGTCACTGCCCTGGAGTGCTTTCCTCTGTCACAGTGAGGTCAGCTACATTCCTGAGGCAGCTGCCTATTCCCAGCCTCCAACACACAGGTTCCCCAACCCTGGGACAGGCCTGTGGGATAGAGCATCCAGCAACCTGTTCCAAACAGGAGTTTATGCACTGACATGCAGAATTTGGGGACCTGCTCCTCACTCCAGGGGCTGCAGAAGCCAACTCAAGATTACTCAGGTTCCTAAACCTGCAAAGGAGTCCCAGAGTGGCCAAATGGGGACAGTCATGAATTTTTGAGGGTAAATAGTGCCCATGTGGGAGGACCAAGGAGAGCCTCTTGCTGTCCATACTGGGAACACATGTGTAGACACAGCTTGGACCTCACTTCCCCAGTGACAAACTTGTGCGATGGAGGAGAATATAGTACCTGGTGGCCTTGTCATGTGGCTCTGAACTGCTGGAGCCCTTTGATCTCCCTTACCATACAGCTGGGCAGCCCCGGGAACGTGGCTGCCATGGTTCTGGAGGATGACAGCTTGAAACTAGTCTCTATAAATGGCTGATTCTGGGAAGGGACACTGGGCCTGGGGTGGTGGCCAGAGGTCAGACCAGCAAGGCCCACCCACATTCAGAAGGCAAGGCCACTGGCTCCAGAAGGCACCAGGCCAGGCCTCTCATCTGTGCTCCATAAGATGATTTCATTCTGACTAGACAGTGCCGAAAAAATAACTCATCTTTGGTATAGAGGTAGGGGTCCCCAGAGAGGCTCGGAAGTAAACGTAACCTCAGGATGTGCTATTCTTTCCAGCAAGTGCATGGACTGTGCTTGGCAACCTGCCTGCCCAGCTCAGAATAGGCTTGTGGTACCCAATCCTTGGAGGGCACCCTACAATCCTAGAATAATGGAGGGGTGCTATACCACTCTCCTCACGGACTGGTCAGGACATAAAAATCAATCAAAGGGCTGGGCGTGGTGGCACACGCCTTTAATCCCAGAACTCGGGAGGCAGAGCCAGGTGGATCTCTGAGTTCAAGGTCAGCCTGGTCTACATAGTGAGTTCCAGGCCAGCTGGTCAAGTGCTTGCCCACCATGCATGGGCTTTCGTTTCATCCCCAGTATTGCAGAAATTATATGAGAGCACATACCAAATCCCAGCAATGCTGGTGATAGAGACAGGACGATCAGGTCAACCTCATCTTAAGCTACATAATTCAAGGCCAGCCTGGGTTACATGAGACCTGACTCAAAAATAAAGCCAGGGGACCTGGAGAGATGGTTTAGTGGTTAAGAGCACTAACTCCTCTTGCAGAGGACCTGGGTTTGATTTCCAGCTAGTGGCTAACAGCCATCCATTCCAGGGGAACCATCAGTTCCAGAGGATCTGACACCTTCTTAGGACCTCCATGGGCATTGCGTGACATGGGTGCACATGCAGGTAATACAGTCATACACATAAGAAATAAAAATATAGACAGGGAGATGACTTAGCCACATGAAGACATGAATTCAATCCCAAGAACACATGCTAAAAGCTGGATATGGTCTCAAACACACCTGAACTCTAGTGCTGTGGGTAGAGGACAGAGACGAGGATCACCAAGGCTTGCTGGCCTCTATCTTAGCTCCTTGTTCAGTGAAAGATTGTCTCAAGGAAATAAGGTAGAGAGTGATACAGCAGGACACTCAGCATCCACCTCTGGTCTCTGTGCATGTGCGGGGGGGACACAACCCCCCATACGTGTACACATACACCACAGTACAGCCTCCAACAAAAAAAAATGAATGGTTGGTAGGAATGATCACAGGAAATAAAAATTATGCACAGTGAAATCTGCTTCCCATAGGAAATCTAGTGGCCCCCAAGTAAGATTCCAAGAGCCAGGAGCCAATCCCTAGGAAGCCATCTTAATAAAGTACCAAGGAAAGGGTTTTTGTTATTGTTGAGGTAGGCTCTCATGTACCCCAAGCTGGTCTTGAACTCACTGTGTAGCGGAGGATGACCTTGGCCTGGTCCTCCCATGCTCACTACTAGATTCCTGTGAATACAGCATGTGCCACCATTCCTGATTTCTGTGCTGGGGGTTCAAACTAGAGCTTTGTGCAGGTTAGGCAAACACTCTGTGACTGAACTACATCCCCAGCCCAAAAGGGCCAGTTTTAAAACTGCTTTGTGCTATTTGGGAAATCGCTCAAGAAAGTCAGTTGGTTCTGTGAAAAACTTAACTTGAAAGCTGTCTTCTCCATGAAAATGTTGGCAAAGAGGGATCGTGTGGTTTGTATTATAGACTCATAACACTGGGTCGAACATAGGTCCTCTATGCAGACACTTCCCCCTATATCCAGGGCCCTTGTACCCTTCCCTGGATCTGATCCAGGGCCCCAGGTCTCTTCTGTGGAATGAAGAGGTCCCTGTGGTAGTGGGATCAGAGATTTGGGGCTCATGGGTTGGTGGGCTTCTCTTCAACCTGTGTGTTGGTTTGGGATTCAAACCGTAGAGATCTCAAGTGCTTGGTGGGTCCGAGGACTTCCTGGGAGTCTCTTGAGAGTGAGGTCAGTGGTGGCAGCCGAGGCAGTGATGAGAAGGATGGCGAGGACGACAAAGATGGCAGCCGAGACACTGATGTGGAATGTTGAGATGAGACAGAACTGGTGGGGCTGGGGCCCAAGGCTGGAAATGTGCAGGAGAAACCTGTGCTGTATTCCAGCATTCCCTGGAGCTCCTGGCCTGATGGACTTCTCCCTCAAGGAAAAAGCAGCCCAAGATGGGAGGTGCACTGTGGGCCATAGCAGGTGACTGCACCTCCTCTGAGGGTGACTAAGATACATGGCTCCAGAAATGGGTACTAGAATAGAATAGAGCACCCCAGAGAACTGAAGACTTGGGGGTCTGTGCTCAGGTGGCTGAGCCTCAGCAACTTGGTCTTTGGAAAGAACAAACAGTATCACCATGCTAAACTGGGACAGGATCAGAAGAGATGGGAGAAAGCTTTGTAAACTTTAAAGTGCCCCTAGATGCCCAGGACACAGAGGTATGAATCAAGGAAGCCCAAGTGCTGAGTTCCTCCCAGCCTGGTTCTTAGGGCCCTTGGCCAAAGAAACCCAGTATAGTAAGTGGCCGCCTTTGTCCCACCTCTGGAGCCAGGTGGACTCCTGGAACAGCTGCCATCGAGGATGCTCCTTTAAGGTGGAAAGCAAGAGCCCAGGACAACTGGAGGTTCCACAGACTTTTTTCCTGGCCAGGGAGCAGGATGCCAGGTGAGGGTCACACTAGGACCTCCTATACCCAGGTGGCTGCCAGGGTATGAACAGAGCAGGCCCCAGATGAGCAGTGCAGAAAATAAGAGACAAAGAGAGATTGGAGATCTGCCAGAGCCCCGGTGGGCTAGATACGGTGATAGCCACTGCCGGAAAAGGTGGTTGTGCACACACGATCACTCAGAATTTGTGTAGAGGAACCACATCTGAGGAAGAAAGGTCTGAATAGATGGGATCCTCCCAGAGCTCTGGCCCTTTCATCAGGCCAGACTTTGCACTCTGGTGGGACCACAGTGTTCCCCAGCCCCTGGCCTCATGACCCTGTCTGTCCCCAATGGGTAGATGTCCTCCTTCCCTTCCCTTTGTGATAATTAGCAAAAGCACAAACACAATGGCTCATTTTAGGTTGATGTGCTGAGGCTGTTTAGGACTACAACTTCCTTTGGATAAGTGAGTATATGACAAAGCAAATCCCATAAGAAGTGATCCTCCTGCCTTAGCCTCTGAGCGCTGGGATTAAGGGTCCAGTAGATTTCTTCACCACCCCAAGCAAGGTAAAGTTACTGAGTGTGTCATGATTCAAGCTCTGCTTTGTTGTTTGTTATTGGAATTAAATGACCCAGTGAAAGAAAGGCCTCTCCCTCAAGGTTGACAGCCCTTGGGAAAGTCCACAGTCGATGGAGGTGGGGTGGGGTGAGAGGATGTCCCACTGCTAAGGTTGCCTCTCAGCAAGCAGATCTCCCTTGTACATTTGTGAAATACCTCAACAGGTTGCTAAAGCAAGGAGCAAGAGAGTCTGGTACAAAGTTGGGGCTCATTAAATATTAGCCCCTCCTGTTCTCCTGCGTGGTGACCCCTGAAGCCCAGCTGATTCCTCCCATCAGATCCTCAGTGTGTGCAGGGGTGGCTAGGTAGTCACCTTCCGCCTGAGCAGAGGGCAGGAGAGGTGCTGTTCTGCACTCTTGGAATAGAATGGAGCCTATAAGTGGTGGCATGGTGGTTACCTAAAAGATATGTTCTAAAAGATATGGCCCTTAGTGGACAAAAAGGTCTCTGGATATAATTTCAGATGTGAACAGAATGACCCTATGTTACACTAAGCCCAAATTCCAGTGACAAGTATCTTTGTGAGAGTCAGAAGAGGAGAAGGTACATGGAGGAGGAGGAGGAAGAGCCTGGAGTTACACAGCCCCTACCAAGAGGGAAAGGGAGCCTGTAGGGCAGAGAGAGGCTCTGTGAGGCTCTGATCAAGTGCAGCTCACATCAGGACTCAGGACTTCCAGAGCTTGGCGAACAGCTCTTGTGGCTTTGGGGCCCTGGGCTGTGGTGGTTAGCTGTGTGGTAGCTGGGAAGCTACTGCAGGGTGTGTCCTCTGTCCACATACCACTGTGGCCAATCCCTTTCCTCTTTACATGCAGGGCTCAGGGCTCTGGTCCATGAACAGCCTGTAGAGTTTCTATGGTTAGAACTCCGTCCTCACCGCCTGTACACTCTCACTGATGCATTGAGGCTCCCCAGGAGAGACAGGGTTTAGATTTATTCTTCCGAGAAGGAAAATGTACCAAAAGGGTGTGCAGAGAAGGCTCCCTTTTTGTACTGTATGTCCAGTGATAGAATCTAGAGTCCCTCGTAAGAGCTACTTGGTCTAAGGCCCCAACACCACAGTAATCACAGTGACTGATTCTAAATGCACATTGATTGGGATAGCAGTGATATTAGGACACAGGTCTGGTCCTGTCCATAGTTCCTCTTTACATTTACCTTGGTCTTTGCACTCCAAGTAAACTCATCCTCCCAAGGTCTACCCATGTCTGGCTTCTGTCTACCACAGGACCTTTGCACCTTCTACCTGGACTATGTTCTTCCCTCTCAACCTCTTCACTAAATCTGTTCCTTCTTCAAAGATATTCAAGGAACTGTTCAATCCCTCCCCCATGACCCGGCCTTGCCTGGCACAACTCTCCACCACTCCAGCATCCCTTCCTAGGCCAGTCTTTGCCATTCTCCAGCTGTCTATGGCTGGTGCTTTTCCTAAGGACAGCTACGTTTGTTTGGGAGTACCAGGGAATGAACCCAAGCCTTGCATTTAAGTATTCTGCCACTGAGCAGCACCACTAGTCCTTCAGGTCAGTTATTTTCATATAGGATGCCCCCACCCATGAGCAGACCACAGGGAACTACTCATCTTGTTTTATTCCTTTCCCTTTCCTGGTATCTGGTGGAATATAGGATATAAAATAGGGACACCCCCCACCCAGGTTGTTTTTGTGTTTTGGGGACAGGGTCTCCCTTTAGCCACAGCTGACCTGGAGCTCACTACGTAGACCAGGCAGTCCTTGAACTCACAGAGATCTGCCTTCCTAGTGCTGGGATTAAAGGCATGTGCCACCATGCCCAGTGGGACTCTGCTTTTGCAGGTGACATGAAGGTTCACCAGCCAGGGGCAGCGGCAGCCCCCGGCCCCATTTGTATCCCATTTGTATCCCATTCCCCTGTCCAGCAGAATTAGGTTAGGTCCCCAGGCAGGGATGTCCAGGAATGTCCATTGCTCCTCACCTGCCAGCTCCTTCTTCCCAGTCTGAGCCCCAAACTGGCTGGTCATTCAGCCTTTGTACAGGATCCCATCTACTCCTAGGATGTCCACTTCAGCCTGTGGGAAGGCCCATGTCCTAAGTTAAGGCCTCCACCCAGCTGCCCCCATCTCTTGGTGTACATAGATCCTCAGAGCCAGAGCCACAACCTCCCGGAGGTACTCACAGCTCAGGGCCTCATCCCATGCCTGGGGCCAGGTATGCTGCTGTTCACCCTATCTGGGAGGAGGCCACAGCCAAACTCACAGTGTCATAGTCCATCAGTGTAGGGTCCCCATAAGGGAAGAGTGTCGACAGGTTATAGGACTTGTGCTGGAAGGGAGTATGACTTCGAGGCCCATCACCCCAGTCCTTCTGGAAGCCCAGACCTCTTTCCTGGATTTCAAGGTTCTGGAAATGCAGCCTGTGTTGTTGTTCCCTGGACAGAGCAGAAAGTCAGCAGCTACCTAGAGACTCCTCTGCCACAAGGAGCTCAACATAGGCCCCAAGGGCCTGACAGTGTCAAGGATTGTGGAAGACACATCAGGCAGGCCCAGAGCCAGGTGGGCAGATACAGACACAGAGTTCTGGGAAAGGAATAATCCATACTGTCTACCACAGACCAACCACACCTACAGACTTGGTCTGATTTGCCAAGTGCATGCTTCAAGAGTCAGGCACAGGACTGTGAGTGAGCCAGAGGTCATTCTTCTCCTTCCCCTGGCTATGACTGACAGCTGTTCACCACCCCACTATCCCACGCCTAGCCAGAAGCTCAGAGGCTGGATCCTGGAAGAACCCCAAAGATGTCAGGAAGTTTGAGGGGAATGGTACAGGAATTCAGGGACCCAACTAGGTAGAGTGGGAAGAAGCATGGCAGGTGTGGATGTCTTCTCAACCATTACTAGCCATGACCATGGGCGGGTCATAAAAGCTCTCTGAGTCTCAGTTTCTTCAACTGTAAAATGGGATGTTAATAGAATATACCTCCTAAGGAAGCCATAATGATTCAACAAGACCAGACATGTTAAAGTGCGTACTTAGCACAGCACCTTCCAGGCTTCAGTGAGGACTCCCAGAGGCTCCTTAATCATTATTCAACAACTAGGAAACACACACATGTTAAAGCCAGCCCCCAGGGTTATGAAACTTAACAAGAAGGCCCTCCTCCCCATTTGGAGCCATTTATTCATTCTCCCCATTTAGCAATGCTAAGGATCGAGCCCAAGGCTTTGTGCATCCTAAGCACGTACTCTGCCATTGAGGTATAGCCACAGCCCTTTTGTACTTTTTAATTTTGAGGTGAAGTCTCATTCTATAGCTTAGGAAGGACTTAAGCTTGAGTTTCTCCTGCCTCAGTCTCCTGAGTAGCTGGGATAACAGGCCTGCACCACGAGGCCAGGTCAGCTCTGGCCCAGTAGCTGGCAGTACAAATGTTGGCACCTTCCTCTGTTATCTTGTGTGCTCATTAGCCATACCACCGCCTCTTAGATGAGCACCTTAGGCCCTCGTTGGTTCCTGCAATGAAGGGAAGTCTGCAGGACGGGGTCTCAGACCTCCTGGGGGTCAGGGAGTACTGCCCTCACCTCATCATCTGTGCTGTAGGTACTCATGGCTACTGGCACTGGCCAGCCGCCTCTGAGACAGCACCTGCGTGTTGTGGAGGAGTTGCCAGGGCTGTGGGAGGTGCACTTGGCCAGCAGAGGGCTCCATGCTCCTAGGCCTCAAGGAACAAAGTGCAGACCTGGTACTCCCACCCTCCAAAACTGTCCACAGCCCACAGCCAGCAAACCGAGGGTCACATCTCACAAAGAGCACAGGAAGCAGAGAGAGAGCAACTGTAGACCACGAGGCTTGTTAAACTCTTCTAAGCCTGCCCCCAGTGACACACTTCCTGCAGCATGGCCACACACCCCAAGACCTCCAAAAACAGCGCCATCAACTGGAGACAAACGTCTGAATACCTAGAGCCTATGGGGGACACTCATTCAAACCACCACACTGTATGACCTAGCACTTCACTCCTAGGTTTGTAACCCCGAAATGGAAAACAGGTGTTGTAATAAACGTACCTCACTATTCATAGCAGCACTATCAAAATCGCTAAAAAGTGGAAGCATCCCAAATGTCCATCGACTAATGAATGTATGTACAAAATGTTTTCTACTCATAATGAAATGTATCCAGCCATAACAAAGGAGAGAAACACTGACTCCTGCTACAAAATGGAGGAACTTCATGGACATTAAGCTTAGTGAACAAAGCCACCACCAAACTTCAGATATTGTACAGTTCCATCTACAGGAAACCTTCAAAAAAGGAAAATCCACAGAGATAAACAGCAGATGGATGGCTTCCAGGCACTACAAGGAGAGCCATTGCAAAAGCGATTAGGGATGTCAATTCCAGACTAAGCTCTGGAATTGAATAGAAGCAACAGGTGCACTAATTGTAAATGTATGTTTGGGTTTTTTGTTTTTTTTTTTTAGCCCCAGCTGGCCCGGAACTTGCTATGTAAAGCACAATGGGCTCCATCTCACAGAGATCTGCCTGCCTCTGTCTCTGCTTTTCAAGTGCTAGGTTTGATGGCATTTGCCACCATGCCTCGCTAAAAACCATCAGACTTTTATCAGAGTAATCTGGAGGGGTTGGGTTAGTGACATGCACTTGTAGTCCCAACACTAGGGAGCCAGAGGTTAGGAGTGCCCCAGTGTAGCCTGGACTACACACCAAGACTCTATCTCCAAAAAAGTTAACAAGCAAAGAAACAAAACAGATTTTGACCCTTGTTCTCTTCTTCCTGTGGAGTGACTGTGACTGTACCTAGAACTGGTCAGGGGTAGTCAGGGTAAGAAAGATCCTACTCCCCTGATGAAGACACAGGGAAGTGATGGCAATAGAATGGACATGTGATAGTGGACAACTGTGGGTATGATGTGTATGTGGGGGGGGTCCTGCAAAGCGGTGTCACATTGTGTATGACTGTGGGACAGTGAACATGGGTGTGCACAGAGCCCCTCAAACCCAATGGGGTGCCAGGAGGGCTCCGCCAATTAAGGACGCCCCTGGTGGCAGTACTCGCGGGCCAGTCATCATCTCCACAGGCCTGTCGCAGGAAATGCACTTCACCCGCTCAGTTTTCTGGAGGACAAGGCAGTCAGCAGTTGGGGGTTAGCGGGCCTGGGAACCTGGGATGGGGGAGGGGGGGAGGGGGAGGGAGGCTGGAAGAGGTCTGAGGCTATTGCTTCCCTCCCCCAGCAGACTTATGGATGGTCTTGTACATCCAGTCTTCCACAAGTCATGCCTCCCTTGGAGTAGGGAGGCATGTGGCAGGTTGGGGGGACACCAGGACGACACTGACACCTAAGGGGGCTTCTCTCCCTGGGGGTGGGGTCACAGGCCCTGGCCTAAGCCCCAGATCTGTTTGCCAAGTATGTGGTCCTGCCTACTCCCTCTGCTCCTAGCCAGTTTCCTCATCTACAGCACAAAGGCTGAAGGGTGGGGGTGTCCAGAGCTCCCATTCCCAGCCTCTCTGAGCTCTCCTGCCCCTGCCCAAGGTCTGGAGTGTCGCCTTCCATGTGGGTCTGTGTTGTCACACCCCCCCACACTTTGGCTGCAGCACCCGCATCCCCACACCTCAGTGTACTCACTTCCAGAAGGAAGAAAACAGTCTGGTCAGTTAACTAACCCCAGCAACCTGCAGGGTCACACAAAGCAAAGCGTAAGAGGAAACAAAGTGTGAGAGGTCTGTGCCTGTGCTGGATGGCTTCAGTGTCAATTTGACACCCCTGGGTTGAGGGAGCCTCAATTGGGGAATTGCCTCCATTGGACTGGCCTGTAGCCACGTCTGTGGAGTATTGTCTTAATTGTTGAGTTATGTGGGAGGGCCCAGCCCACTATGGGTGGTGCCACCCAGGGAAAGTTGTTATTATGTACAGTGTAAGAAAGCAGGTGTGGCATGGACCAGGGGAGCAAGCCAGTCAGCAGCATTCCTCCACAGTCTGTGCTTCAGCTCCTGCCTCCAGGTTCCTGCCCTGAGTTCCTATGCTGGGCTCCCTCAGTGATGAACTGTGACCCAGGAGATGTGACCTAAATAAACCCTTTCCTCCCCAAGTTGGTTTTGGTCAGAGTGTTTTGTTGCAGCAATTGAGGAGAAACTAGAACAGTGCCCTTAAGGATGCTACTAGCAAAAGGACTTGCGAGCCAGTTTCCCAGCAGCCAAAGCAAGAAATGCATCCACTCCTGCCTGCAGACCTATTGCTCAACTGTGGGACTAGAGGCTGGAAAAACATTTCTCTCTGTGATCTGTCCCCACGCTGCTGACATTCACACATTTAACATGTATTTCTGGAGGGTTTCCGTGTAGAGCAGACAATTCAATTGGTTTTAATAGCTTTTAGTACACTCACAAAGTTGTGTAGCCATCACAATCAAATTATTCTTTCTTTTGAAACAGGGTCTCACAATGTAGCTGAGTCTGCCCCAAACTCACAATATTCCTGCCTCAGCCTTCCAAGGTGCCTTGCACCACCATACCTGGCTTCACAATTTATTTTAGATTTGCATCACTCCCCCAGAGAAATTCCATTCATTATGTCAACACCATTTCCTCCCTAGTCCCCAGCCCCTGGCAACCAATACTCTACTTTCTGTATTTATAGATTTGTCCATTTTTTACTTTTTCTTTTTCCTTTGAGACAAGGTCATGCTATGGAGCCCAAGGTAGATCTCCTGTAACTCAAGCTAACCTTGAATTTGTTTTTATTTTTATTTTTTTATTTTATGTGTATGAGTGTGCTGTCTGCATATAGGTAGGTGCACCCGTATCCTGCAGTGCTGTGGAGGTGAGAAGAGGGTATCAGATTCCCTTGGAACTGGAGTTAAAGACAGTTCTTAGCCACCATGTGGGTGCTGGGAATTGAACCTGGGTCATCTACAAGAGCAGTTGGTGCTCTTAACTGCTGAGCCATCTACCTCTCCAGCCCCTAGCCTTGAATGTCTAATCTTCCTTCTTCAGCCTCCTGAAGGCTGGGATTATAGGCATGCACAACCAACACCCTGTTTTTTTAGAATCAGCTCCATAGCAGCAAGAGGCAAAACCTCCTTGTGTTATGCCCCTGGTTGTTTGCATTTTTGTGGCCCTTTATTTTATTTATTTATTTATTTATTTATTTATTTATTTATTTATTTATTTAGACAAGCTGTCCCAGATAGATGGCTTGGATTCATACCACTGGAATCATCACCCCCCCACCCCACCCCCACCCCCACTGAACAAGGCTAACTTGTGTAGCCAGCTGGATAGTGCAGACGTGATTAGGGAGGATGGCTCCTACACGGGAGTCACAAAAAAACACTGCATGTTCTTGCTCTGGGGGAGGAGGGTGTTGGCTGCCATATTGTGACCCTGCTCCAGTGACTCTGAGGAGGAGTCCTTCTATGAGAAACTGAAGCATCTTACCAGCAGTCACATGAGGGCTCCATCTTTGAAGTGACTCCCTGGCTCATTCAGATATAGCTCAGAACGTGGATCCCAGACCCGAAGCCACCCAGCTAAGCTGCTTCTAAATTCTTGCTCCTCAAAACCATCAGTATTTAGTTTTCGAGACTGCTAAATTCTGGGGCAATTTGTTATGTAGCAAATGTAACTAGTATAGGTAGACACACCTTGGTGTTCAGGTCCTTCCTGATGTTCTTCAGGGCTTTCTTCCAGTCATGTTCATGGTTTGAGATCTTCAAGAGCATGCTCTGAACCATCTCACTTAGCTCTGTTGCCACAGATTCCAGGTCAATACGGTTTGCTTTGCTTGCCAACGCGCCCTTGTCAGCTTTCTAGGAAGAGAGGGGCTCAGCTGGAGAAGAAGCATGCTGGAGAAGAAGACCTCCGAATCCTTTGCTCAGTTTTTGGTTTTGTTTTTTTATTTCAAGCCACGAATGTCTAGCCTTGGTTTAAGTTCAACGCTGAAGTCTACATTGGCTCAGTACAGTCATGGGATAGGAACCAAGGTTTTCCTATGGACAGGGAACTTGATGTGTTATTAAAAAACCTGTCAGGCCGGGCGTGGTGGCACACGCCTTTAATCCTAGCACTTGGGAGGCAGAGGCAGGCAGATCTTTGTGAGTTCAAGGCCAGCCTGGTCTACAGAGTGAGTTCCAGGACAGCTGGGGGCTATAGGGAGACCCTGTCTCGAAAAGACAAAAAAAAAAAAAAAAGGCCAAAATAAATAAATAAATAAATAAACTGTCAGTTCTAGTGGCACATGCCTTTAGTCCCAGCACTAGGGAGGCAGAAGCAGGCAGACCTCTGTGAGGTTCAAGGCCAGCCTGGTCTACATAGTGAGTTCCAGGCCAGCTGACCCTGACTCAAAAAGACTCTCCCCCCAAAAAAATTATTACATTCATTTATTGTTTATTTGCTTGTTTGCGTGACAGTCAGAGGACAAACTATGGGAGTCAGTCCTCTCTGTCTACTGGGGAATGAACTCGGGTTATCAGCTTGGCAGCAAGTGGCTGCCTACTGTTCCATTCCGGTTTGCCTGTGATTTATTATTTTTGGTTTTGGAGATCCGCTTAATCTTTGTTTTTAAAATAGGGTCTCACAGCCGGGCGTGGTGGCGCATGCCTTTAGTCCTAGCACTCGGGAGGCAGAGGTAGGTGGATCTTTGTGAGTTCAAGGCCAGCCTGGTCTACAGAGCAAATTCCAGGACAGCTGGGGCTACAGGGAGACCCTGTCTTGAAAAGACCAAAAAAAAAAAAAAGATTATACACCCCAGCAGTCCCATTTCCAAATACAAGAGTCAAGGTGAGAGATGTCCCTGCTGGTTTTCACAAATGGCACTTATACCCCATGTGCTATTATCTGCCTTCAGGCTTTTTGTGAGATGGGCCTGTGTAACAAATAAGGATGTTCAGGAAATGTGTGAGTTCAGATGCAGGGCTTCTGAGCTTCTGTTGACTCCAGTTGCTCCTTGGCTCATGGATGCATCACTTCGTTCTCTACCTCTGTGGTCATATGGCCTCTTCTCTCTATGCATATGTATATCTTCACATGGTTTTCTCACAAGGATGTCAGTTATTGGATTCAGAGTCTGCCTTAATCCAGTATGACCTCATATTACCTTATCTAATTATATCAGCAAAGAACTCCTGGCACTCCAATCATTAGCTCAGTGTTCAAGCGGGCAGAAAAGAGGCTGGAGAATGGGACCTGGGGGTATGGCTCGGTGGCAGGGTGCTTGGCTAGCATACACAAGGCCCTGAGTTCCATTCTCTGCACTGCTAAGAAATAAGAACAGAGGATGAAGGTTAAAAACACCTACAGGTTTCTACTTTCATGCCAATAGGTATAAATGCTAGGGAAAGTATAAAATTCAGTCTTGGTCTAGGTAGCTGAATTGTACCTAAAAATTTGGAATTCCTTCCCTGAGAGTGAAGGAATCAGGTGTGAAGAGGGCAGCTCAGGAGGAAAAGTCATCCTGGCCTCTGGGGACAAGGGAGAGCCCCCCTCCCAAGGCAGCAAACTTGTTTATGTCATGGAGAAGGATCTAGTTAAATGGAAACAGGCTAGCACTAATGGGAAAGTTTCTCTTTCATGGAATTATGGGATGAGAAGTAAGGGTTTTAACCCCAACACTTAGGTTCAGCTGATACCAGACCACACTGGGACCCCACTGCAAATCAGATGAGCTGAGCTGGCCTTGAACATCTAGGGAACCACCCTGGGGGGGGGGCATGGTGGCGCACACCTGTAATCCCAGCACTCAGGGGGCCAAGGCTAGCCTGGTCTACAGAGTGAGTTCAAGGCTAGCCTGGTCTACAGAATGAGTTCCAGGCCAACTGGGGCTACAGGGAGACCCTGTCTCAAAAAGACCAAAAAAAAAAAAAAGGGTCTCACTACGTGGCTGGCTAGCCTGGAACTTACTATGTAGATTAGGCTGGCCTTAAACTCAAAAAGATAAGCCTACTTCTGACTCCTAAGTGCTTCGATTAAAGACCCTTGCCAGTACACCTGGGAAGTCTAAACTTTTTGGAATGGAGAAAAAAACAAACAAAAAACTCACAGTTATGAGGTGGACATTCCTAATCTTTTTTTTATTTTGATTTTTTTAAATTTTTATTTATTTCTGTATGTGTATGAATGTACTGCCTGCATGCAAGTCTGTGCACCTGTGTCGTGCAATGCCTTGGAGGTCAGAAGAGGGTGTCGGATTCCCCTGGAACTGGATTTCTCCTGGAATTTGAGTTTCAGACGGTTCTCAGCTGCCATGTAGGTGCTGGGAATCGAACCAGGTTCCTCTGTAAGATCGGTCGGCGCTCTCAACCACTAGGCCATCTCTCCAGCCCTATTTTGATTTTTTTTTTATTGATGTTTTGTGTATTCCATACATCATTTTCCAATTCATTTCAGGCATATTTCCCTTTGCCTTCCCCCCACCCCACCCCACCCCATCCCAGATCATGCATTCTGCCATAACTGTCCTGCATCTTTCTCTGTTTTTTTTTCAATTTTCAACAATAAGTGATAATTTATGAGTACAAGCATCCTTCATGTAAAACCAATTTGCAAGCAGTTGTGACCAAACCCACACAGCCCAAGGGTCCCACTATCCAGCTGGGGGGGGGCTTATATGTTCAATCAAGTTGATCAAATGAGTGTCCAGGCTATATTGCTGTAGTTTCACCATTCACCCCAATTGCAGCCCTTCCATTCTACCATGCCCCCTCTTCTGCAGATTGTTCCCTAGGCTTAGAAAAGGGGCACAGGTGGATGAGAAGCAAAACAATCTACTTTCTCTGGAGCTGTTGTCTTGGACTCTGGTCAATTCTGGCTGTTTCCTTTCATGGGCTGACAGTTTGTCCAGGAATAACCTTTCGATCCTACTAATAAAGCACAAGCAATTAGATATATGGGTATTTAAACAGTACTAATTGTTATGGTAGGTTACTTTGGTATAGACACAGATGTTTGGATGGTATGTGTGGTGGTTTGAATGTGTGTCCCCCATAGGCTCTAGGTATTCAGACATTTGTCTCCAGTTGGTGGCGCTGTTTTTGGAGGTCTTGGGGTGTGTGGCCATGCTGCAGGAAGTGTGTCACTGGGGGCAGGCTTAGTGAGCTTAACAAGCCTCATGGCCTACAGTTGCTTCCCTCTCTGTTTCCTGTGCTCTTCGTGAGATGTGACCCTTGGCCTGCCACTCCAGATCCAGCCGCCATGCCTCCCGCCACAATGGACTCTAATTCCCTAGAACCGCCAATCGTAAGCTCAAATAAACTCTTCCTTTTATAAGTTCCTTGGTCGTGGTGCTTTATCACAGCAACAGAAAAGTGACTAATACAGTTATTGGTACCAGAGAGTGGGCAGTTGGCTGTGAAGAACCTGACCATACCTATAGACCATGTAGGAGAAATGAGTGGAATGACTTTAGCGAACTTTGGGCTGGAAAGTGGCTGTTGACTATTGTTAAGGCAGAGGCTTAAGGGCCATCTAGTGGAAGGCCTGAAGAAAGAAAGCGTGGCTGCAAAGAATGTGTTCCAGAAGAGAAAATTAAGAGGTCTTAGACAGCAACCGGATGCGATTTTGATAAAGACGTCTGGCTACAGCTTTGACCACAGCCCAAATGCTTGCCTTGAACGCTAAGTTGAAAAGCAGTTTGGACTGACTGCTCTTTCGTGCTGGAGGATATTTCAAGACAGACCTAAATGTAAATAAATTGTGGCCGTGGCTTTTATAGGTTGAATATGTGCCACGATCTTAAGTTGACCACAAAGCGAGGCTAGTGGGCAGGCAAAAAATAATCAGAATTGTACAGTTTGGATCTTGAAAATTGCACCTAGGACGATAAAGGTGAGGCCGCATGTGAGAGGAGAAGGGGGGCTCTCCGTCTTTCATTCAAGGAGCTATTAAAGACATATTAAGATGAAGAGGCCTGGATCGATTTACACAACGTAAAACAAACAGAATCAGACCTTCACGCACCATGTGAGGCACAGAGCCTGTATGGCCCAACGCTACATGCCAACACAAGTCCAGGGACAGAGAACAGTTGCAATTGGTTGCCGTGAATGGGGCCAGCGGCCCATCCAGGTTGCAGCCAAACTCCGGCCGTTCATTCACCCATAGGTGCTAGGCTTAGCGGCATGAAGTTCCTCAAGAGTGAAGGGTCATCAGTGTTTCTTCCTCCACGGTTTTCATCGCAAGAGTGAAGGGCGTCATCAGTTCTTCCTCCACTGATTCCGACGAGAGCAAAAGAGGCCAGGCAGAGTACAGCAGGGGTGTCCCTTAATAAGGGAAGGCCCTGTTAGGCCATTGTGTGAAGCTGTGAATGTGAAGCCGTGAATGTGAAGCCTGGTTGACAGTGGAGACCGCAAGAAGACTTTCGAGATGCAAGACCTGTGAGATATTTTTGTACCAATGAGAGCTGCATACAGGGAGGTGTACCGGCCTAAGAAAGAGATATATATTGCAAGCAAAAGCTGGAAGTGCTGAACCATCTAAGCCCTTGGAAGTCAAGTCCCAGGAGATGCATGTGGAGCTAACTGGACTTGGCGGTTTGCGCCTGGCTGGTTTTTGGTTTTTTTTTTGGTCCGGTATTTCCTCACTATGCCCTTATTCCTCCCTTTTGCGAAATGGACAGTGGTATGTTCTGCTATATGTGGAGTATGTAATTGGTCCTTATTTGATTTTTACAGGAAGCCTTACATTTAAGAGATGGC
This sequence comes from Rhizomys pruinosus, assembly GCA_009823505.1. Taxonomy (NCBI): domain Eukaryota; kingdom Metazoa; phylum Chordata; class Mammalia; order Rodentia; family Spalacidae; genus Rhizomys; species Rhizomys pruinosus. The sequence continues at coordinate 708,552 of VZQC01000127.1, read as the reverse complement.
CTTGAGTCTCAGGAAGACACCTTAGACTGTGGACTTTTTAATGGCATTGAGACTGGTAAAAGACCTGTGTGGGACTTTTAAGGTTGGACTAAAATGCATTTTACATTGTGTATGGTCAGGAGCCTATGGGGGCCAGGGAGGTGGAATGTGGTTTGAATGGGTGTCCCCCATAGGCTCTAGGTATTATAGACAGTTCTCCATGTTCGGTGGCGGTTTTTGGAGGGTTCTGGTGGTGTGTGGCCTGCTGCAGGAAGTTGTGGACACTGCGGGCAGGCTTACGTTAGTTTAACAAGCCTGCATGGCCTACAGTTGCTTCCCTCTCTGTCTTCCTGTGCTCTTCGTGAGATGAGACCCTCAGCCTGCCGCTCCAACTCCAGCCTTTTGCCAATTGCCCTCCCACCACCTCAATAGGCCTCTAAATTCTCCTGGAACCGCCAATCGGTGAAGCTCAAGAATAAACTCTTCCTGTCATTTTATAAGTTGCCTTGGTTGTGTGCTTTTATCACAGGCAACAGAAAAGTTGACTAATACAGTATGTTATCCATGAATTACATTTTTTTTCTGTTTAATATGACATGGTCTTACTGAGGCTTATAAAATCTCCTAACCACTAGAGGATGCCACAAAACCACAAGGTTTTGTGGCATCAGCCATGAATTTTTGCTCCAAGGAGAGAGCTAATAGCCAATTAGATTTGGGAGGTATATAGACACATGGCTGCGCTCCTGGCTGCACTCATATTTTCCATTGCAGGTGATGGTGTAGGCTAGGGTTGGCTGAGCAGATGGAGTCTTGCTTCTGACTCAAGAAGGACCATATTTGCTTTTATGGTTTAGTGGCCTTTGGTAACTCTTTCTGGTATTCCAGAGGCTATTGTACACTTGCATGTGTGTTAAGGGCCGGGGTATGTTTTCCCACATGACATCTGTTTCCCCATTTGATTAACACAGGAGTTCTTCCGAACAAGCCAGTTTTCTTTTTTAGTCTTTTTGAGACAGGTCCCCATAGCCCTACGCTGGCCTGGAACTCACTGTTGTAGGACCAGGCTGGCCTTGAACTCACAGAGATCTGCTTGCCTCTGCCTCCGAAGTGCTGGGATATATAGGCCTAATCCTTTTATTTTTTTAATTTTAGTTTTTTTTTTTTTTTTTTTTTTTTGTTTATGAGTGTACTTTCTGTATGTAGGTTGGTGCAATGTCTCGGAGGTCAGAAGAGGGTGTCGGAGTTCCCTGAAACTGGAAGTTCTCCTAGAATTGGGTTTCAGGACAGTTCTTGGCCACCATGTGGGTGCTGGAGATCGAACCTAGGTCCGTCTGTAAGAGTGTCGGCGCTCTTAACGCTAGGCTGTCTTCTCCAGCCCATGGCCTAATCTTTTAAAAAGTCAAAGACGTCGCCGGGCCTGGTGCTGTGGCACAAGCCTTTATCCTAGCACTTGGGAGGCAGAAAGCAGGCGGATCTTTTGTGAGTTCAAGGGCCAGCCTTGATCTACAGTAGTGAGTTCCAGGATGGTCTGGGCTACCAGGGAGACCTGACTCAAAAAAGACGAAAAAAAAAAAAAAAAAGTTGCAGTGTTTCTCCATGGGGCTAGAGAGCATGGACTTCAGCTATTACTAAAAAGCCACTGACTGGCTCGCTTGTGGAGGACCGGGGTGAGGATCCCAGCACCCGTATGGCAGCTAGGAACCATTCTTAGCTTCTTTTGGTTGTTTAGTTTTAATTTTTTTTTCTTTTCACTGGAAAGGAACGATGATGCTCAATTTTAAATTTTAAAGTGTAACAAGTTGGGGTTGGAAGATGGGGCCAGCAGGTAAGAGCACTGACTTACTCTTGCAGAGGACCCTGGGTTTGAATCCCCAGCAGCCCCATCATGGCAGCTGAGAACTGTTCTTTAACTCCAGTTCCGAGGATTTCCTACACCCTCTTTGACCTCCGCAGCATGGGTGCATCTACTTACGCTGCAGACAGTTACACTCCATGAATATTAAATTTTAAAATTTAAAAAAAAAAACCTGTTTTTTTTTTTTTTTTTTTTTTTTTTTTTTAATAAATAAAACTAAAAAATGAAAACAATACCGTTTTATGGTCAGCGCGAAAAGACAAATAAGATGGATGAACACACCTTACTAATCTCCAGACTCGAGATATTAGTTGTAATCTCTCAAATTGAGAATACATGAATTTAATACTTTAAAGAAGTATTTCAAGCCAAAGAGATGATGATGACACGTGTTTGGAAGTATGTCAGAGTTTATGTCGATGGGGCTTGGAGAAGATGGTTCTGAATAGTCCTTTATACAAAGGTGGCCAACATTCCACATGCTGTTTGCTGTTCTCTCCCTGAGAGCTCCAAGGCTGTCCCCTGCCTGCAGGCAGACTGCCTCTAGGCTAATAAAGAATATACCGTGGAATAAATAAGAAGAGAAGGAAGAAACTTTGCAGGGAAATGAGAGTAAGCGGACAGACATACAGACACGAGAGTAGTAAGAATACAAAAGCACACCTGGGAGAGGACAAATAGATTGACTTATATATAGAGTCTCCGAAGCTTTTTTTTTTTTGTCTTTTTGAGACAGTGGNACATCAGTCTTATATAAATGTATGCTTATGATTTTTATTTGCCTGTCTCATTAGAATATAAGCTCTTTGAGGACTGGATTGCTTTCTGTTTCACTTCCTGATGACTCTTCACTGTTTATTAAGTGTCTGGCACATAGCCATTGCTCATTAATTATATTTGTTCAACGAATAATCATACTACGCAGAAAAGCAGCTTTGATTTTGTTTTATTTCATAAAGTTTCCACTGAGCAAAAAAAAAAAAAAGAGATCCACCAGTCTTGTTTCTGTAGTCTTCTACTTGTTGAGACCAATGAGTTATCCAGATCGATAACTACCCCTTGATGGTCTTCCTTTCTTCTCCTGTCCTTAGCCCCCAGCAAGAACTCCAGTCTCTATTACTAGGCTCTAAGTAGACACTCCCAAACTTGGTGGAATGCACAGATTCTTTGTCAGACAAAATACACTATTGGAGCAAGAAGCCTCTGCCAAGGGTGTAGGGGAATTGACTGAGATCTAGGCATAGAATTAGATGTTTTGAGTAGAAATCCTGATATAAGCAGGGGCCAGAAATCTGGTCACAAAAGAAGGAAGTTAAATTTTTTTTTCTTTTTTGTCTTTTTGAGACAGGGTCTCCCTGTAGCTCTGGCTGTCCTGGAACTCACTCTGTAGACCAGGCTGGCCTCGGACTCAGAGATCCGCGTGCCTCTGCCTCCCAAGTGCTAGGATTAAAGGCGTGCGCCACCACGCCCGGCATTTATTTATTTCTGTATGTGTATGAATGTACTGTCTGCATGCAAGTTTGTGCACCTGTGTCGTGCAGTGCCGCGGAGGTCAGAAGAGGGTGTCGGGTTCCCCTGGAGCTGGAGTTCTCCTGGAATCGGAGTTTCAGATGGTTCTCGGCCGCCATGTGGGTGCTGGGGATCGAACCCGGGTCCTCTGTAGGAGCGGTCGGCGCTCTTAACCGCTAGGCCATCTCTCCAGCCCCCAGGATTCAAGGCTTTTATACTAACCCAGGCATGGACTGGGACACATACACACAATTGGGGGCTGGGGCAGTTAATTGGTACAAGGGAACCTCAGGCTATAATCCAGATCAAAGTTCTTTCCTGAGAGATCAAAGGACAGTCCAGACTTTGATGGGTCTGTGAGAAACAGCAGGGGTCAAGGCTGTCAGGTAACTGCTTTTAAGTGCTTCTGCAGGAAAGAATATCTACAGGGGTAGGCAAGGGAGGTTAAGAAAGAAGCAGGTGGATCTCTGTGAGTTCAAGGCCAGCCTGGTCTACAGAGTGAGTTCCAGGACAGCAGGTGCTATAGGGAGACCCTGTCTCAAAAAGAAAAAACAACAAAAACAGAGAAGGTAAGAGGGAAAAGTACCTCTGTTGCCTGTTCAGTCTGTTTCAGTAAACACAACTGCACTCAAAACACCCTTGAATCACTTCAGGGCTCTGCAGTATAAAATTTATACATCAGATGTGCCGACCAGCTCCAAATTAAATTTTTTTCAGTGCTGGGAATGGAACCCAGGGTCTGTCTAGACAAGTGCTCTACTATAGAGGTGTATCACAGCCTTTCAAACTTAGAAGATTGGAAAAAATAACAAGAGGCAAAATGCATCTATTCTTAGAGCTAGTGGCTTTCGATGGGCATGACCTGTGTGCTGACTTGGTGGCATCTGCACTAGTGAATAGAGTTTATGAAATATCACTAAGCCCAACAACACTTATCTCTGTGTGTGTGTGTGTATGTGTGTGTGTGTGTGTGTATGTGTAGTGCTAGGGATGGAACCCAGAACCTTGGACCTGTTAGGTAAGGACACTATCACTAAGCTACATCCCCAGCCCCCAAATGCACTCTGCATTATGGAGTCTCAGTGTAAAACTCAAACTCAAGCTGACTGACTGACTGATTGATTGATTGATTGATTGATTGACTGACTGATTATGACAGGGTCTTATTATGTAGCACAGGCTAGCCACCTTTCATTCTCCCAGTGCTGGAATTACAAGCATGTTGTACTGTACATGGCTCATCACATCTAATTTTAAATCGGGCCTAAAAGGATCTAACCAAGAGAGATAAATATCACTCCTGGTGGTGTTATACAAGAAAAGACACAGAGGGAACTTGGCCATGTCCTTTGTGTAACTGTGTTGATGGCAGACAGCCCTGGAGAGAAGCACTAATTTTCCACCTTTGGACTTTTTCTGCATTACCTGGAAGCAAACAGCTGAAGAAAAGTACTTGGAAGGGGCCTGTAAGATGGCTCAATAGGTAAGAGTGCTTGCTGCCAGGTCTGATAACCTGACTTTGATGCCCTGGGAGCCTCATGGTGGATGGAAAGAACCAACTCCCACAAACTGTTCTTTGACCACCACATACACTTCATAACATGCATGTAACCACACACATATACATACACATAATTTTTTTTTGGTCTTTTTGAGACAGGGTCTCCCTGTAGCCCCAGCTGTCCTGGAACTCACTCTGTAGACCAGGCTGGCCTTGAACTCACAAAGATTTGCCTGCCTCTGCCTCCCAAGTGCTAGGATTAAAGGCGTGCACCACCATGCCCGGATGACTTAAGCATTATTAATAAGTCCTGAATTGCTGTAACAAAACACTATAACTAATACTAACTTGGAGAGGAAATGGTTTATTTGCTTTACATTTCCCAAGTCATAGTTTATTACTTAGGGATCCCAAGGTAGGACCCCACAGCAGGAACTGCAGCACAGGCTAGGAAAGAATGCTGCTTACAGGCTTGTATTGCTGGGCCATGTTCAGTCAATTTTATTGTACAGTATAGAAATATCTGCCCAGGCATGGTGTTGCCCACAATGGGCTAGGCTCTCCCACATCATTTTATTTTTTTATTTTATTATTATTATTTTTTTTTTGTCTTTTCGAGACAGGGTCTCCCTGTAGCCCCAGCTGTCCTGGAACTCACTCTGTAGACTAGGCTGGCCTTGAACTCACAAAGATCCGCCTGCCTCTGCCTCCCAAGTGCTAGGATTAAAGGCGTGCGCCACCATGACCGGCATTGATATATTCTTAATATGTTATAACTGCATTACAGAATTCTTTTATTTTTATTTATTATTTTATGTGTATGAGTGTACTGTCTGCATGTAAATAGGTGCACCCATGTCGTGCAATGCTGCGGAGGTCAGAAGAGGGCATTGGATTTTCCTGGAACTAGAGTTTAAAGATGGTTCTTAGCTGCCGTGTGGGTGCTGGGAATTGAACCCAGGTCCTCTGCTAGAGTAGTTGGCACTTTTAACCACTGAGCCATCTCTCCAGCCCCTAGAATTCTTTTTTTTTTAATTTTTTTAATTAATTTTATTTATTTCTGTATATGTATGAATGTAGTGTCTGCATGCTAGTCTGTGCACCTGTGTCGTGCAACGCTGCGATGTCAGAAGAGGGTGTTGGATTCCCCTGGAACTGGAGTTCTCCTGGAATTAGAGTTTCAGACGGTTCTTGGCTGCCATGTGGGTGCTGGGGATTGAACCCGGGTCCTCTGTAAGAGCAGTCGGCGCTCTTAACCGCTAAGCCATCTCTCCAGCCCCACACATGAGATTTTTTTATCCTAGTGTTTGTACTGAACAGTTACATATATTGCTGTCAAATTTAAAAGCTTTCCTTTGGGGAAAGTCTCTTCAGAGATGTCATTTACAGCATGCAGCCTTAGTTTCCTCACACTCCTGAGGCTGAAGTGGCTAATACAGTTTCTCTATCATGTTGTTACCAACATTTTATACCTTTAGTTTTAAAACTGTGAACTTTTTGAAATGTTTTAACAAGTGATGGAAAAGAGAATTATATATATATGGAAAAGAGAATTATATAACCAATTAACTGAATTACAATATGACAACTAAACTCAGTTAAATTGGTCTCTGGTTAGAGGGACAGAAGCTTCTGACAGAAGCTGTCAGAAGCCTGTTTAAGTAAGAGAAAAGAAAACACCTGTTAGTAAGCTTTTAATAGGAAGGGTTAAAATCAGAGAAGGGTTAAAATCAGGTCTTCAGAAGTCTGAAAGCAATAAAAACAACCTGAATGGAAACTGAAATCAAAATCCCTGTAAACAATCAAAAATTCCTTAAAACTTAATTTGGAGATCGAATTTAGTCTAACAGATAACAAATAAACTCTTCAGATAATCAGCTTAGATTTTGCTTTGTAAGAACCAGGGTTCATTTACGCCTTTGGAAAAGTTTAAGAGGCATACCAAAATTAATTTAATAGTTTTTGTGTACAATGTAGGATGGAAGAACTGGAGTGGCCACTGTTTTGACATAAACCAATACAGAAGAGAATGTGGACACATGACAGATTGTCACATGAGAGAACAGTTAACATAGACAGCTTGGACACATAACAGACACATGACTTAATTGCATCCTTTAAGTCTGGACAATGGGAGATCACTTTTTCTAAAATCTCATAGCTAAGTGCCGGTACCCAGAGTAACTTGATGTCAAGCTATAGAAAGTTCTTAGTTCCCTGGTCTGCTGCATACCTTAGCCGAAAATTGTCCATGGCTATGCAGGGTCGAGGAACCATTAATTTTCATTGTCACATTCACACACCATTCAGAGTTTAAGACTATTTTTTAGTTAATTCCATTAAATTACTGTTGTACCTAGATTAATAGTCCTTTTAAGTGGGGCCAGCTGCTTGGCATCTTACTGTGATGGGTCTTGTATTTCTGGGGGAAGTATTTCTGACAGCTCTGACTTCCATGCTGAGAAGGCCATTTTGATACTCTCAGCTTAAGTAGCTTCTAGACAGAAAAGGGAAATTATATATATATATATATAT
>VZQC01000127.1:674724-700982 GCA_009823505.1 Rhizomys pruinosus | reverse complement strand
TTTTTTTGTCTTTTTGAGACAGGGTCTCCCTGCAGCCCCAGCTGTCCTGGAACTCACTCTGTAGATCAGGCTGGCCTTGAACTCACAAAGATCTGCCTGCCTCTGCCTCCCAAGTGCTAGGATTAAATGCATGCGCCACCATGCCCAGCAGAAAAGGGAAATTGTATTAATCAACATCATTGAACAACATAGATTGCAGGTGCCATAAACAGTATCTCAGCCTGGTGTGGTGGTGCACACCTTTAATCCTAGCACTTGGGAGGCAGAGGCATGCGGATCTTTGTGAGTTCAAGGCCAGCCTGGTCTACAGAGTGAGTTCCAGGACAGCTGGGGCTAGAGGGAGACCCTGTCTCAAAAAGACCAAAACAAACAAACAATCAAACAACAAAAACCCAATATCTCGTATGACATAAGTCTAAAGTTTGGAAGCACAATGTCTCAAACTTCAAAGGAAGTATAATGATCAGTTATATTTTGGTTTAAATAATTATATGAATAAAATTTGATTATGATGATCTTTTGTAAGTAGGCACAGTTATATTAAGCATGGAGAATTAAGGTTCCCTAGGAGGGAGAAAGCCTGGAAATAAATCTGCAGTGTGAAGAGCCCAAGTAGTTTTCAGTTTAACCAAGAATCTCTTAACTTCTGTCTAATCAGAAGTTAAACCCAGACTCCCCTTGGCTGGCTCAGATAATGCCAACATTATTGCCTAAAGTGGCTTGTAGGGGGTCAGGAGACACTGGCCAGTGGGCTCCTACTTGCTGCACTCACCAACCTAACAGTAGGCCATGGTTCTCATACCAGGAGGGCTTAACCTATTTCACTCCTATCAGTTGTCAGCAATTCAAAGGAGTCTGTTACAGAGAAACCAAGCCTCTGTATCACAAAGTCACCTGTCACTGTGGAGTATTTCTACTGAAACCAAGAGATAAAACTTGGGTAATTGCCAGACTATCTCCTTAGGTAGAAACTTCCTAGTAATCTGGGGGAACTTCAAGTCTCTTTTAAGTACTAAATACTACTGGAGAATTAAACTGTAATTACTAAACACAGAAATGCTACATTACTGGCTGTTGCCCTGCCTTTCCAAGTGAGCAGTACAAAAACATACCCAAGGTGGGCAGATATGGGGCATATATATATTTCAACTTATCAAAGACCCTGCAAGAGTCATGAGATTTGAGTAGTTGCCTAAGTTGTTCATGCTGCTTTGGGTTAAGGACAGCTCAGTGAAGCCCTCCACAGCAGTTCCCTGTAAAATTTAGACCTGATTAGAGGTGGCTGGAACAAGCACCTCCAGTGGACCTCTGGCTTCTGCTGCCCTTTGTCAAAGCCCTTGGTTCCACTTAAGGATTGGCAAAGTCACAGGATACTTCGCACTTTCAATGCATGTTTGAGGTTATTTAATGAGCAATATGCTGTGGAAGAACTTAACTCCAGGTCAACACAAGGCCTTAATGTCGAACAGAGAAAAAGCCCTATCCAAATCAAAATCCATGTGGGTCTCAGGAGCCTGGCAGCAGCAAAGTGCTTGCCAAAGGGCTTGTTTGTGTGGGTGGGGCAGGTATCAAAGGACCTTGGGCTTGCACCACAGTCACACCCAGGTTTGGGGGCCTCTGGTCTGTTTAGTAAAAAAAAAACAAACCAAAAAACCCAAAATATATTGTTAGTGGAAAAACCAAAGTCCTGTCCTTAAAGGGAAGCAGCTGGGTAAAATCTTGCTGCCTGAGGCCAGTTTCCTGGAGCCAGTGGGAGCCGGGTAAGGTGGACATGCCTTGTTAATCTCAGATACAGAGGATTGTATCCAGAACAGAAACAAAATGGATTTCTGAATAAAATAGGATTTATGGAGAAAACCAATGAAGTGAAGAGCCTGGACAAAATCTAAAATAATCCCTTAAAAAGTAGGTAAAAGTCAGGTAAACAGAATTAAAAAACAAAAACAGCCTTCGTTAAAAGCCAGTGTGGAGCCAGGCGTGGTGGCGCACGCCTTTAATCCTAGCACTTGGGAGGCAGAGACAGGCGGATCTTTGTGAGTTCAAGGCCAGCCTGGTCTACAATGTGAGTTCCAGGACAGCTGGGGCTACAGGGAGACCCTGTCTCAAAAAGACCAAAAAAAAGCCAGTGTGGAGCTGGAGAGATGGCTCAGTGGTTAAGAGTACCGACTGCTCTTGCAGAGGACCCTGGTTCAATTCCCAGCACCCACATGGCGGCTAAGAACCGTCTTTAACTCCAGTTCCAGGGGAATCCGACACCCTCTTCTGACCTCTGCAGCATTGCATGACAGGGGTGCACCTACTTACATACAGACAGTACACTCATACACATAAAATAATAAGTAAATAATTTTTTAAAAGCCAGTAGATAATGTAAAAATCTTAAACAGTAATCCTGTAAAAACTGTAACTATTCCCATACAAATATTAAAATGGAAAAATGATGTTAATTAGGAACAGATGAAAACAGGGTGATAGAATTATAAATCTCCAATGGTGGGGGCTCAGGACAACTTTGTTAATCTGATATAAAAATGCACTTAATTTGTTAAAAGGCAGCAGGGACCTTCTCAGACTTGATTGTTTTGTTTTGTTTTGTTTTTGGTATTTTTGAGACAGGGTCTCCCTCTAGTTCCAGCCAGCCTGGAGCTCGCTCTGTAGACCAGGCTGGCCTTGAACTCACAGAGATCCACCTGCCTCCAGAGTGCTGGGACTAAAGGCATGCACCACCACATTGGGCACCAAAGATGGTTCTTAGCCACCATGTAGGTGCTGGGAGTTGAACCTGGTTCCTCTGCAAGTATAGTCAGAGCTCTTAACCGCTAAGCCATCTCTCCAGCCCCAATTGCTTTTTTTATATAATAATTCAAGATGGCTAGGCGTGGTGGCACATGCCTTTAATCCTAGCACTTGGGAGGCAGAGGCAGGCGTCTATCTGTGAATTCAAGGCCAGCCTGGTCTACAGAGTGAGTTCCAGGCCAGCTAGGGCTATAGGGAGACCCGGTCTCAAAAAAAGAAAAATTCAAGTTGAAAAAACAAAACAAAATAAATTGCAAAAGGATTAGAACATGCCATTAGTTGTTGCTGGCTAGCAGGATCCAATTTTATTTATTTATTTATTTATTTATTTATTTATTTATTTATTTATTTATTTATTTAATTTATTTATGTCTTTTTGAGACAAGATCTCTCTATAGCCCCAGTTGGCCTGGAACTCACTCTGTAGACCAGGCTGACCTTGAACTCACAGAGATCTGCCTGCCTCTGCCTCCTGAGTGCTGGGATTAAAGGCGTGCACCACCACGCCCCAGCTTAAAGACAGTTCTTAGCCGCCATGTGGGTGCTGGGAATCGAACCTGGGTCCTCTGCAAAAGCAGTTGGGCTTTGAGGGTATTTTTTTTTTAGGCTTTTTTTGTTTTTTTATTTTAGATTTTTACTTTTTGCTCTTCTCTGTTTTTCTAACGTAGCACCCAGGGCTATAAACTTCCCCTCTTAGTACTGCTTTTAAGGTTTTATCCCATCGGTTTTGTTTTTGTTGTGTTGTTACTTGTCATTGTCATTCCGTTCCATGAATGTTTTTCTTCTTTCTTTATCTCTGCCTTGACCAATTCATTATTCAGGGTTGTGTTGTTTATTCTCCTTGTGTTCTTGTAGGCAGGAGGTGTTGATGTTGAGCTTCTATGCACTGTGGTCTGACAGAAATGCATGGAAAATTATTTCAATCTTTTTGTATTTGTTATTTGTAGAGCGTTTCTTTGTTGTCCCAGTATGTGCGTCGATTTTGGAGAATGTTCAATGGGGTGCTGCGTAGAAAGTTTATTCTCTGGAATTAGGGTGAATGTTCGGTTAGAGGTTATGATGTTCATTTGGTGTATCATATATTTCCGTTCAGATGTCTCTCTTGTTTATTCTTTGTCCTTTTAACCTATCCAAAGGACTCAGTGGGATATTGAAATCTCCCACTCCCAATATGAGTGTATGGGGTTGTCTGTGACTTGTGGTCCTGGAGAATTGTCTTTATAAAGTTTGTGCACCAGAATTTGGGGCATATATATATTCCTAAACTGTGAAATCTTCTTGGTGTGAATTGTTCTTGATGAAAATGTCATGGCCTTCTTTGTTCTTTGATTTCTTTACTTTGAAGTCTATTTTGTCGATATTACAATAGCACCACTTGCTTTCTTTTGTACCATTTGCTTTGGAATATTTTTTTTCCACCATTTCACCTTTTTTTTTTTTTTTTTTTTAAAAAAGTATTTAAAAATGTAGCCAGGCATGGGGTTGCATGCCTTTACTCCCAGCACTTGGGATGCAGAGGCAGGCTACAATAGATGGAGAGTTCCAGGATGGCTGGGGTACAAGGAGACCTGTCTCAAAAAAGGCCAAAAAAAAAAAAAAAAAGTCATTGTAAGTTGCTGTCTGGTGAAAAGATGTCAAGGAAGCAGGAAGGGGACACGTGGGGACTGGCAGTTTCATCAAATTCAAGTTACCGACATAGATTTACCCCATATGACTAGCAACTATACTCCAGTTCTCCTTTTTTCTATCCCCCAAAGAATTGACAACTGCGGTTTCTGTTTGAATTCACAATAAGTATTCATATTGCTTATACTGTCACTTAGTTTTTGTTAATCAGTACCCAAAAGTCAATTGAGCAAGCTGAATTTCCAACCCCAGAACATGAACAGATTACACCAAAATGTGGTATACTCCATATAACAGAAACTACTTCTTTACGTCATATACACAAAAGAGTGAAATGTCCATCATTTTACCCACTTCTCATGGTTGATACCCTGCCTCTACATTATGCTTTAATCGGTTCCTTGGAATATCAACGGCTTCCCCATGAAGATTTGCCTCTTTTCCCCTCGTATATTCATGATTCATTTACCTGCATATGCCACCCACAAACGCTCACTCTAATCAACATTGACCAATTAAGAGCCTGGTTCGGGAAGAAAGATGCAAGGTACCATAGATTTTGGCTTTATGACCGTACTCTAGATGTGGACGAAAGCTAAAGTACTATTAGATTTATAGGGTTCCACCGAGTCATGCTTTGGCAGTAGAGTCAACCCGACCCCACACCGCATTAGTCACACCTGGAAACATGAGAGTGACATCAACGAATGAACCACAAGTGCAATGTTGACGATCTTCTTTCTGGGCTTGGCTTGCACACGTGGTTGCGAGAGGATTGCTTAATCGATGGAGGCCCGTTTATGCCTTATGTAGGTGGAGGAGGGTGCCTTACGTAGATGGAGGCGGGTGTCTTACGTAGATGGAGGAGTATGCCTTATTTAGATGGAGGAGGATGCCTTACGTAGATGGAGGAGGATGCCTTATGTAGGTGGCCCGCCCGACGGGCTGCCCTTCACCGTAGATGGAGGATTGTGTTGTCCTTATATGTAGATGGAGGGGTGCTGCATTATGTCGTATGACCCAGGAGGCGTCCAGGAATCTCTAAGTTCAGCAGTTGGCGGCGGAGTTTTTGTGGCTCTTACTTAGGTGACGGCACTTTACCTGGAATTTCCTTCGAGGTCCGGGCACCACTGCCAGGAATCGTGAGAGGCAGCCATCTCTTCACTTTCCCTCTCCTGATAGAAAGGGCTTCCCATTTGGGATGACCATGTGGCCCAGGCTCACAGTCTCGCATCTTTCTTGCGCTTCCGAGGACTGCCCTTCTTTTTGCTCCCCCCCTTTGACTGAATCTGAGCTCTATTAGACCCACGGTATAATGTGAACCAACACAGATCTTGAAATGATCTGCTAACAAGTCCCCCCAATACATAGAAGATCCAGAATCCTTAATAAGTACTCTTGGTAGCTTGTAAATCCACACAAGTGGCCTTCTTTAGTATTGTGCACAAGACTAACACGCCAACGTATACACAATTTACATCCCAGCCTGGGCTCTGTGTATATAGTAATGGTCATAATTCAACTCTCGGCACACTGGGCCCCTAACACTCTGAAAATGACTTTAAAATTAAATCTTCTCTCATTTTTCCAGGGCTGGAGAGATGGGTTCAGAGGCAGTGTTTAAGTGATTTGATGCTTTTCGAGAAGACCCAAGTTTCTTTCCTAGCACCCAGCTCCGGCAGCTTGCAATTCTACTTCCAGAGGATCCAACACACCCTCTATTTTCAACCATTCCCAATGCAACGTATCCTCTACACTCATCCTGTAAGCACTACCACAACAACACATATACACACACAACCAAGCTCTAACACTGTACCTATTACACCAACAAATACATTTACTAATACTGTTGTTATACGTCTCCCCCCCCTGCACCTTCCAAAGTTTTCTCCCTAATCGCCAAGCAGAAAATTGAAGAAATTGCTCAGAATAAACATTTTATTTTTTTGGGGGGGGTGAAAAGGCAAAGCGGTTTATTCAGCTCCACTTCTATGCGGTCACAGTTTCACGCACGCCGGGAACCCAAACGGTAGGAACAGACGGGGCAGACGATAGGCGACCCCCTGGCCTATATTTTCATTACCAGTGCCCTCGACTCCCCTTTCTTCCCACACCCCCCCCCCCTCTTCGGCGTGACCCCTGCCCCCTTTTGTCGCCCCAGGTAGGAACTTCCTGACTCCCCCCGCCCGATCCTTTTCTTCCCCCCCTTCCCTTTGCGTGAGCCCTCCCCACCCCCCCATCCCCCTACTCCCTGTGAGGACTCTTGTCCCTGGTCCCACCACTCCCCCATTTTTCCCGTGCGGGCCTTCCCCCAGCTTTTTTTTCCCCACAGCCCAAACCTTTCTTTCTTTTTAACATTTTTGTCTGGCATCCCCAGCCGGACCTACCCCCACGCCCTGGAGCCTCTGGCCAGACTCCCCTTCGCCTTGATTCTGTCTTCATTCTTTCTTATGCTTTCCACCCGGTTCCCCTCGCCTTTTCTGCTGAATTTTTCATTCCTTTGGCCCTTGCTCTCTTTTTCTTCTTCACCTACCTGGGCACTTCTCTTATTGACCAACTGCATTATTTCCCTTTTTTTTTTTTTTTTTCTCCTTGTTTTTCTCTTTCTTTTTTTTTTTTTTTTTTTTTTTTTTTTTTTTTTTTTTTTTTTTTTTTTTTTTTTTTATTTTTTTATTGTTTTATCTCTTTATTTATTTTTTTGCTTATAGGTTTTTTCTTCGTTATTGAATGTTCATGCTTTTCTCTTGCTCTGCCATGCATGGCCGCGTTTTGCTCGCTGCCACTGTGTCACCCATTTCCCCGTCGTTTTTTCCTCGTTTTTCCCCTCTTTTTCTCCCTTTTTTTTCTTTTTCCCCCCATGCCCCTTCTATGCCGGCGGATGGTTCAGAAAGTGATGGAGGCGGAGAGGGTCTCGGATTCCCTGGGTGGCCCTGGAAACTGGAGTAGTTCTCCTTGGAATTCGGAGTGTACAGTTACCAGAATGTGTTCGTTTTGTAGGTACCGACTGTTTTTTAGCCGCCCATGTGGGTTGCTGGGGATTTCGAAACCCGGGTCCTCGCAGAGGCGTCAGTGCTCTAACCGCTTCTTATGCTATCTTCTCCAGCCTCTCAACCTGCATTCTTATACTGTACATAACAACCTGCCCATGGTGGCACCACCACCTCCCCACATTGCTCAACAATAAAGGCAATAATTCTCTACAGATGTGCCGACAGGCCATTCCAATGGAGCCCATTCCCCCAATTGAGGCTCCTCAACCCAGGCTTTTTGTGTGCCAAGTGACACTAAACTACTCAGCACAATTTACCCCTTTTCAACTTGACAAGCAAAACACAAAACTATTAAACCATTACCTTTCCATTTCTTATCCCCAAGATTACATTAATTAGTATACAACACAAGATTAGTACAACCTTAAAAGCTTCACAGTCCTTAAAAAGTTCCAAACACTTAAAAGTTCACAGTCTGTTTATAAAAATAAAGTCTTCTTACCTGTGGGGCTCTGTAAATCCAAAAACAAGTAGTACTGTCTCATTTCAAAGGGAGGAATCACTGGTACACTCAAAACAAAACCCAAGTCCAGAAGAGTAGCTCAAGGCTGGACAACTGGGATTCACTCACGATCTTCTGGGTTCCAAAAGGTTTGGTTTTGGCAGCTCCCCCTCTCCCACTCTGCCGTCCGTGGCACAAACAGCTCATCTCACAGGCCCATGCCAACTCCATTCCATACCTAATGTTGCTCTTAGTGGTCATCCCATGGTACCTGTCATCTCCAAAAAGCTGGAGTCTTCACTGAAACCAATGGTCTCTTCTGACCCTCTCTGATGCAAACCGCCTTCCGCTTCTCTTCTTGATCCCTGGAATACTGGGGTCTTCACTGCAACCAGGCCGCACTCTGACCAATGGTCTTTCCTGACCACTCACTGTAGCGCCCAGGCGCTCAGCTGTCTGTGACCCCCTCAGATTTCACCACCAGAACCATATAGGAGACTCTTACCGTTACCAAGTCCCACTTCTGCGTTTGGATGGAGGATCCGGCTCCTCTGGATCACCAGCTTTCTGTGTTTGACCATGAAGGAAATTCTTCCCAGACGATTTCACACAGTGATGCTGGTCTCTTACTGACAGCTGATTTTTCACAGCCCCAGCTAAACAGTATCAATTGTCCTAGTAAAGCACAGGGTTCACTTCAGTTTCTGGTCTCTTGTTACTTATGGCTGACCAGAGCCCATAGATTAAACAGTCCTGATGATCTCTGCCTTCCTTTTGAAGCTTCACGATCCAGTTCCCCATATCTAAAGCTTTTTCAGCGTACCCTGCTCCCCCCAAGTGTTCCACAACAACTAAGTCAGGCCTCGATGATTTCAAGCTCACCGTTCGCCAACTCATTCCCACAATCCTCCCCCAAAAATACCAAGGTCAGGTTGTCACAGCACTATCCACCTCTTAGTCCCAATTTCTGTTATGGTTCCTTTCAATTGCTGTGAGTACGTTCGAGCTGCAACTCGTCTTCGGTCGTTTAAGGCGCGCCGGGTAGAGAGGCCTCCTCCGCGCATTGACCCACTTACCAACATGGGGAGCGGGCCGGCACCCACCCCCACTCGCTTGTTCCCCTGTGTGCCCCGTCCAACCCCCTCTGCGCGCCCTCCCCCCCCGGCAACGGTTCATATATTGTTTGGCGATGAGCGGAGTAGCGCGCACGACTAGAGTGAGAGCAGGGGGTGACAGATCCACGGTTAGGAACTCAGGGCAGTAACCTGGCGGCAGGAGCTGCGACACAGGCACTGGAGGACCTGCTGCTTACTGGCTTGCTCCAAAACATTTTCTTTCAGTGCTAGGGATGAAACCCAGGGCCTCACATGTGGTTAGGAGTTTGCTCTTTCCCCGGGGCTTACATCCACAGTCCTTCCATAAATCCTTTATGAATGATATGGCAAAATCCGACCTATTTTTAACACCGTTTCTGAAACCTGCTTTTGAGTTCTGTATCCCTAAACCCAAACATATGCCAGCAATATACACAAGTTGTATATATTTTAAAGTGTCAAGTTTCATGCAGGATTTTAGATTTTCATGCTCAAAACCTCACTCCTTTTGCATTAGCTCAAGCTGAGAACGGAGCTGGCTGCTGTTCTCCAGGTGCCAAGAATTGCACTGGGTTCTGTCCCACCGTCCCCTTGTGTGAGGTTACAGGTACGCGCTGCCCATCCAGCTTCCCCAGTGTGTACTGGGGAATGAACTCAGGCCCTCGTATTTGTGTAAGAAGAGCGCTAGCAACTGAGGTCTCTCAGACTCCCTTTTCTTTTTTTAAATTTTATTTTATTTTATATGTGTATGAAGTTGTACTGTCTGATGCTAGTTTAGTGGCCACCCCTGTCCTGCAATGCTGCGAGGTCAGAAGAGGGTTCGGATCCCCTGAACTGGAGTTAAAAGATGGTCTTTCAGCTGCCATGTGGTGCTGGGGATGAAACCAGGTCCTCTGCAAGAGCCAGTCGCGTACTCTTACCTACATTCCTGGCATCTCTCCAGCTCCTCAGACTCCCTTTTCTGATTGGCCACTAACGCTGACCAGCCAGGGCATCTTCCTTGTGTGGCACAGCCTTATGGAGAGGCTGACGTGGTAAATAATTGAGAGTTCTTGTGAACACTCACGAGAAGGAGCATAGATCTCTGAACTCTAGCTAAGCTTTCAGATGATTGGAGACCTCAGGAAAAGGCCAGGGACCAGATGGAACAATTGCTGCCTGTGTGCGAGGCCCTGGGTTCCATCCCAGTGCCTCCTCCGCAGAGGTTTGGAACTAAAATCGCCCTGATTTCTGACTCTTAGATGCTGTGTGATATAAGAAATTTGTGTGGTTTTATGTTGCCAGTTTAAGGTTATCCTTTGTTACACAGCAATGGCTAACTAATACAACCGCCTATGCCGATTCCCCATCTCACATCAGCTGAGCAGGCTGCTCCCCCAGGAGCTGCACTCTTAGGGATTCACTTTCTCTGTGCTGCTTCCCGGGGACTCGCTCGCTCTCTCTCTCTTCTCTTGCTCTTTCTCTGTGCTCACTCTCTCGCTCTTCTCTCCCTTTTCTCTGTCTCTGTCTGTCTCTTATCTCTGTCTCTGTCTCTCCTCTCTCTCTCTCGCTTTTCACTCTACTCTCTCCCCCTCTCCCCGTCTCTCTCTGATGTATGTCTGTTACAGCTACGTGTCCATGAACAAGTCTGCAGCAGTATATACAGAGGCTAGAGATTGACATTAGGCATCTCCCTCAATCCCTCTTTCCCTTTATTTTTTTGTGTAGGGGACTAGGGATCTCATAGTCTTGGAGTTTCCAATATGGCTATATACTTGGTTGCTCCAGGGATCTGCTGCAGGTTGCATTGCACACATGGCTTATGTGGGATCCAAACCTGGGCTTTATATTGCTTTCATAGCAAGCACTCTTCCCCGCTGAGCAGTCTTCCCGTATCCCTCCTCTCTCTCTTTTTTTGTCTTTATGAGGCAGGGTCCCTGTAGCCCAGCTGGCCTGGAACTCACTCTGTAGAGACCAGGCTGGCCTTGAACTCACAAAGATTCCGCCTGCCTCTGCCTCCTCAATGTAGGATTAAAGGGCCGTGTCGCCTACCATGCCCGGCTCTCATCTCTCATTTTGATTGAGCTCTGTGACAGAGAGAGGGGGTGGGGTTGGTGCGCACAGAGGTTTCGACAGCTGGTGTTGTTCGACTGACATCACCTTGGCTCTGCTGTTACACTTGCTTATGGGTTGTCATGGTCTTCACTTTTACGTTTGACATATTTTTTTTTTACTTGAAAAATTCTGACAGTACAGGTCAGATTCACTTTTTCCGCAGCTTCCTGTGGTGCTTTTGAAGGTCTTATCATCTGTAGCTGCGTTGGGGGTCTCTCTCCTTAGCACAGACTTTGGGGAGGCATTGTGGATGGCAGTTAAATGAGCAGACCATGGAACCATACTACCTGGGTAAGTCACAGCTCCATTAACTATTGGCTATGTGACTCTGGGTGTTTCATTGTGCTTCTTTGTGCCTTGATTTTCAGATTCTTGTAAAAGGGGGGAATTTGCTTATCCTATCTTAGCTCATGGAGTGTTAAATCCACTGACACAGGATCCTTCTTAAGGGTTTGTGCAGTTCCATAGACCATTCTGGGGTGTAAGGTAAAACAACAATATCATGGTACTTTAATTCACTAATTTTGTCAGAGGACAGTTTGGGAAGACGAAGATTAGATTAAAATAGAAATGTATTCTTGGCCGGGCGTGGTGCGCACGACTTTAATCCCAGCCTTGGGAGGCAGAGGCAGGTGGATCTCTGGGTAAGTCAAGGCCAGTCTGGTCTACAGAGAGAGCTCCAGGCCAGCTGGGGACTAAAGGGAGACCCTGTCTAAAAAATACCAAAAAAAAAAACAAAAAATAGAATAAAATACTTTACCTTATTCTCAAAAGATCGAAGAAAAAAGAATTTAGAAAGAATGTTACCTGGGTCTCAGTAAAGGCCTATGTGCCAATCAAGTTAGTAAAACAAACCCGATACAATTAATGCTTGTAAAAGTGAGATGAAGAAAAGGATGCTTTGGGGGGACCAGATTGGTAACCTGAGTTCAATCCCTGGGACCCCGCGAGGTGGAAGGAGAGAACCGACTCTGCTTGTTGTCCTCTGACCTCCAATAAAAAAGAAATAAAACTGCCTAAAGTGTGTTTCAGAAGGGTACTTTTGTTGTTGTTTTTCTGAGATGGGGGTCTCCCTGTAGCACTAGCTTGCCTTGAACTCACTATGTAGACCAGGCTGGCTTCAATCTCACAGAGATCCGCCTGCCTCTGCCTCCCTAGTGCTGGGATTAAAGATGCCAGCTAGAAGGACACTTTGTAAATATCTTATGTCAGGTAAGTTGGAGCACAGTCTGACCGTGCTGACCTCACACTGGCTTCTCTTCCCCAGGTGTGCCTTCTGCCCTGACCTGTTTGTTAGCTTTGACTGCTGTGGTGTACTGTACCTTAAAAGGCTTGGTTTCCTGGTTGGTGCTACTGAGTGACCATGAAACTTTAAGAAGTGCAGCCAGGTGGAAAGGAAGTTAGGTCACTAGCAACATGCCTCTTTTGATGGTTTGAACGGGAATGTCCCCATAGGCTTCCAGTGTTTGGACACTTGGTCTCCAGGTCCCAGCACTGGATGGGTGTGTGTGTGTGTGTGTGTGTGTGTGTGTGTGTGTGTGTGTGTCACAGAGTCTTTGGACGCAGGTGGCCGTGCTGGAGGAAGCGCATCATCACGGAGGGTGGGGTCTTTTTTTTTTTTTTTTTTTTTTAATTTATTTCTGTATTGTGTATCAATGTTGTGTACTCGTTGCATTGTGCAGGTCTTTGCACCCGTGTCGGGCACAATTCCGCGGAGGTCCGAAGAGGGTCTAAGAAGAGAGGGGTTTCATCCCTCCAGCATTTCCCGGAAACTGCGGGAGTTAGTTCTGGTGGAATTGGAGTTTCAGACGGCTCTCGTCCGGCCATGTGGGTGCTGGGGACTCGAACCAGGGGCATCTGAAGAGTGGTCGGCGGTCTTAACCGCTAGACCATTCTCCAGCCCCGCGGTGTTTTCGTAAAAGCCCTTGTTTGGATTTCCATTTTTTTCCCTGTTCCTATTTGCCCTTGATTGAGTTGAAGATGTATGGATCGGCTTTTCAGCACCTCAAGCAACTCCCTCCTTGCCAGGCCTCCTCCTCCTTGGGAAACTTCCTCTTGGAACAGTAAAGACAGATTACACTCTCTTTCTTCATGAGCTTGTCATGTTGTTTATCACAGCAACAGGAAAAGCAAACTAACGAGATTAGCAGGGCTGTTTCCTTTCTTTGGCCCGAACACCTTTTAATCCCAGCACCGGGAAGCAGAGGCTCAGGTGGATTCTGTGAGTTCAGGGGCCGGGTGCCACATCCATGTCTACATAGGAGTTTTAGGCCAGCTGGGGCCTATCAGGGAGACAATGCTTCAAAAAAGATAAAAACCAGGAAGAAACCTGCCTCCTCACCAAAGTTCGCTTGTCTCAGGTATTTTTGTTTAAGATATGAAAAAGCTGGATCACAAAAAANCTTTTATGGCTGGGGTGGAGGCAGAGGCAGTTTCTTCCTTGTTCCCCAGTGGCTTTGGGGGACAGTCCCCTGAAATAAGTGGCCAACAGATGTGTCTCCCAAGCTCTGAATGCTAATGAGAACCCACATGATTTTCTCCATTTTTTTAAATTTTATTTCTGTATGTGTATCAATGTACTGTCTGCATGCAGGTTTGTGCACCCGTGTCGTGCAATGCCGCGGAGGTCAGAAGAGGGTGTTGGATTCCCCTGGAACTGGAGTTCTCCTGGAATTGGAGTTTCAGACGGTTCTCGGCCGCCATGTGGGTGCTGGGGATCGAACCCGGGTCCTCTGTAAGAGCGGTCGGCGCTCTTAACCGCTAGGCCATCTCTCCAGCCCCTGAGGATCCAATTTTAAATATAAATACTGGAACAGCCCAAGAGGTGCCCGCCTTACAGCAGCAAAACAAAGTATCAGGATGAGAGAAAAAAAGGGGAAAGCATGCCTGCATTTACCATGTGGAGCTCCTTTCCTGTAGAACTCTCTTAAGGTTTAGGGAGAGAGAGATCAGAATGAGTCTAAGCACTTGGCGTGGGGGAGGGAAGCAAAGCACATGGAGCAGGGAGAACAGTTTCTCCAGTTTCAGAATGGCACCCACAGAAAGAGGAGGAAGAGGGCACAGATAGTAGCAGAGTGCGGGGGGAGAGAGAGAGAGAGAGAGATAGAGCATGGGACAGAGGAGAGAGGATACCTCATTGTGAATTGGAGACTGTAGGTGGGAGGAGGTCCTTGGGAGAAATACTGATGATTCTGAAGTGGGGTCCCAGAAAGTAGGAAAAGAAAAAAATTCGGCGAACCAAGTATGGCACCATAGGTTAGAAAAAAGAAATTGAAAGCAGGGCATGGTGGCGCATGCCTTTACTCCTAGCACTCGGGAGGCAGGGGCAGGTGGATCTTTGTAGGTTCAAGGCCAGCCTGGTCTACAGAGTGAGTTCTAGGACAGCTTCAATACAGGGAGACCCTGTCTCAAAAAGACCAAAAAAAAAAAAAATCCTTTTGGCGGGAGGGGCTTTTTGGTAACTGTCTTACAACATAATTTAAAAACCACATAATAGCCGGGCGTGGTGGTGCACACCTTTAATCCTAGCACTCGGGAGGCAGAGACAGGTGGATTTTTGTGAGTTCAAGGCCAGCCTGGTCTACAGAGTGAGTTCCAGGACAGCTGGGGCTACAGGGAGACCCTGTCTCAAAAAGACCAAAAAAAAAAGACCAAAACCATATAATAAAAAAATATATAATATACCAATTAAAAATGTATAGTTCAATAGCTCTTAATGTTCTTGCAAATATGTGTAACTATCTTGACATTTTTAGAACATTTTTTATTATAGAAAACTCAAGGATAGGGGTGTAGCAATAGAGTTCTTGCTTGTTTAGCATATGCAAAGTGCTAGGTTCAATACTGGGCCATTGCCAATAAAAGGGGAGGCATCATTTTAGCCAGTCCTGCTGGCACATGCATGTAATCTCATCACTTGGGAAGCTGAAGTAGGAGGATGGCAAGTTTAAGGCAACCCTGGGCTACATAAGGAGGGTCTAGGCCAGCCTGGGATACATAGAAAACACATCCATTAGTGTAACTCCCCATTTCCCCTGAACTTATTATTTAACCTTAGGAAATCACTAATCATTCTATCTCTGTAAATCTTCCTTTTCTGAACTATATTAGTCAGATCTCTGGTGCTGTGACAAAATCCCAGGGAGAAATCAACTTAAAAGCTGGGTGTGGTAGCAGAGACAGGGGACTGCTGTGGCTTGTTAGCCACCTCTGATCTACACACACATGGACACAAACATGCACATACAGATACACATATACAATAAGAATAAGGAGATGGGGCTGGAGAGATGGCTCAGCATTAAGAGCACCAACTACTCTTGCAGATGACCCAGGTTCGATTTCCAGCACCCACATGGCAGCTAAGAACCATCTTTAACTCCAGTTCCAGGGGAATATGATGCCCTCTTCTGAACTCTGCAGCACTGCATGACATGGGTGCACCTACCTACATGCAGACAGTACACTCATACACATTAAATTAAAAAAAAAAAAAATGAGAGAGCTGGAGAGATGGCTCAGCAGTTAAGAGAGCACTGATTGTTCTTGCTGAAGACCTGGGTTTGAATCCCAGCATCCACATGATGACTAACAATTGTTCATAACTTCAGTTCCAGGTGATCTTATGCCCTCCGTGGGCATTGCATTACACAAGTACACTTACACACATGCAAGCATAACATTCTTATGCATAAAATAAAAATAAATAAACAAATTGCCAGGTGTGGTGATGTACGTGTTTAATCCCAGCACTCGGGAGGCAGAGGCAGGTGGATCTCTGTGAGTTTGAGGCTAGCCTGGTGTACATAGTGAGTTCCAGGACAGCTGGGGCTGCAGGGAGACCCTGTCTGAAAACAAAACAACCAAAACAGCCGGCGTGGTGGCGCATGCCTTTAATCCTAGCACTTGGGAGGCAGAGGCAGGCGGATCTTTGTGAGTTCAAGGCCAGAGTGAGTTCCATGACAGCTGGGACTACAGGGAGACCCTGTCTCAAAAAGACCCAAAAAAAAAAAAAAACCAACCAAAACAATAAGAATGAGGAAAGATTTGCTTTGGCTGTCTCACTCTATAGTCATGGGCCCCTCACTGTGAGGGCAAAACATCATGATCCAGGAGGAAAAGCAGAAGAAAACCTCTCACACCCAGTGGTAGCCAGGAACAGAGACCAACAAAGGGGTTAGGGACAAGAGATCTTTCCAGGACTCACTCAAATGACCTAATTCCTCTGCTAGGCCTTATCTAGTAGATCACCCACTGGGCAGTAATGCCACCAGCTGGCAGCCATAACACAGACATTCTATGTAAATGACCTCTTCACTTAGCATAATACTTTTTTTTTTTGAGGCAAGCCCCAGCTGGCCTGGAACTCACAGATATCTGCCTGCCTTTGCCTTTGCCTTTGCCTCCCACACCCAGGTAAAATTGTTTCTGACACATATGTATCACACAATAAATTTGTAAGATATTGGGGCTGGAGAGATAGCCTAGTGGTTAGGAGCACCGACTGCTCTTGCAGAGGACCCGGGTTCGATCCCCAGCACCCACATGGCGGCTAAGAACCGTCTGTAAAAAAAAAAAAAAAAAAAAATTTGTAAGATATTGAGGTCTTCTGTACAGAATAGAATTCACTGTTGCCTATTTTTTATGTATTTCTTTTTATTGTATGTGAATAAGTGTTTTGTCTGCATATAAGTGCACCCTTGTCAGGCAATGCCCAGGGAGCCAGAAGAGGGTGTCAAATCCCCTGGAACTGGAGTTAAAGACAGCTGTTAGCCATCACATGGGTGCGTGCTGGGAACTGACCCTGAGTCTTCTGCATGAGTAGTCAGTTCTCTCACTGCTCAGCCATCTCTCCAGTCCCACTGCTGCTATGGAAGAAGATGTTATACACTTATTCCATGTCAAACTAGTTTTAAATTTAATATTCATACATGCATATAATGTGTTTGAATCCAATCCACTCCCTCTCCTCCAATTCTTAACCTATCCCCTGCATTCATTCCTTTTTATGGCTGAATAATATTCCATAATATGGGCTGTTTAAAAAAACAAACAACATAGTCCGGGAGTCGAGGTGCGCGCACCGACCTTTCATCCTAGCACTTGGTGAGGAGAGGCAGGCGGCTCTTTGCTGAGTTCAAGGCCAGGCCTGACCTACATAGTGTAGTTCCCGGCCCGCTCGGGCCTACATGGAGGACCCTTCTCTTTGTCTCGAAATAGACATAAAAAAAAAAAAAAAAAAAAAAAAAAAAAAAAAAAAAAAAAACAAAAAAAAAAAAAAAAAAAAAAACATTCCAGGCCGTGGTGGTGCCTGCTTTATCCCAGCATCAGGAGGCACGAGGCAGGTGGCATCTTTGTGCGGTTCATGCCAACCTGTTCTACAGAGAGAGTTTCAGGAGAGCTTGGACCACAGGGAAACCCTGTCTCAAAAAGACTCACAAAAAACAAAAACAAAACAAAACTCAAAACACCATTGCTGGTACAGCAGACTGCTTGTAAAACAGAGTATTTTGGGAACTTTTTGCAGTAGAGCGATAAAATGAAATTGTCTCAGCTCTAAGTAAGGAAAAGCAGGGATTTATAGCCAATGATCAGGAAGGTGGTGTTGGCAGGGAGCAGGGTAATTCTTAAGTAGGTTGACTTAATAAGAGGCTTGCTGAAGGCAGTAGCCCAACGTCAGCGGGGAGATGAGGAGTTCAATTAGCTATTGAGAGAAGATGGAGATTTACTTCACAGGATTCCTGCTCAAACTGGGCAGCTTTAAGAGAGCTACAGATGTATAAAGGTTAAAGTCTATTTGAGAACAGGATTCAGAGAAGACTGACCAAAATATGGGTCAAGGAGTCTGTAATCTGTCAGTCGCTTTTGCTTGGTATTATAAATAAGAGCATGTTATACAATGAACAGTTTTGCACAGCTTTGCTTTTTTTGTTTTTTTTTTGAGACAGGGCCTCACTGTAGCCACAGCTGCTCATGGAAACTCACTATGCTCGAACAGGCTGCTCATTTTCAATCTCACAGAGATCCTGCTGCCTCTGACACCTTTCCCATAATGGCTGGATTAAAGGCTGCCCTGCCATCCCATCACTCTGACATGCCAATTGCTTTTATTGTGGAGCTGTTTCTTAGTTCTAGTCGAGGAAATTCAGAGTTGTTGCGTTCTACGCCGTTAACTGTGGGTGCAGATGGCTACGTGGTGTTTCCCCGTGGTCCATGCATGAGTCACTGGCCTTCTCTGAGCCACAAAAGCTTGTTTCAGTCAGGCCCAAGCGGAGGGAGAGGAAATAGAGGAAAAAACGACTTGCATTGGCCCACAGGTTCAAACCTACAGCCAGGTTAATTTCCAGCTGGACCTGCGGAGCTGGCCCTCAAGGCAACCAAATGATCATTTATTTGCAGATTAGGCGTCTCTTTTACGATAGTAGTTTGGCTGAGCTCTCTCGTGCGAGGATGGGGCGTGGGGGGTGAAGGGATAAATTCTTACAGTGGACCTTTCGTTTTTTTTTGTTTTTTTTTTTTTCATTTTAAAAACGCTTGTTCTTTTTCTTTTCCCCTCTCTTAACACCTGCTGGCCCGGTTTTTTTTTTTTTTATTTAATTGATTTATGTGATGGTAGGAAGGGACTGCTGTTTGCATGTATGGATCTGCTGCAACCCGCTGTCGCCGCAAGCCGCCGGGTATGTCACGAAGAGTTCTGGGTTCTGAAGCCCCTGACTACTTGGTACGCATGTGCTCCCTTGCGAATTGCGAGTTATGTGGACGGTTACAGACGGGTCTCAGCCGCGATGTGGGTGATGGGGATCCTGAACCGCCGGTACGCTGCAAGAGCGGGCGGCAATCTTGAATCCTGCTAGGCGCATCTCTTAGCCTACACTAACAGTGTGACAATCTTTCTACAGAAGCCTTGTTTATGCTAGCCAACAGAGGCTCCCAGTTGGTTCCCAAAACCAAAAAGTGCTCTTAAGAAATATTTTTAAAATAAAAAAAAAAAAAAAAAACCCGGGCGTGGTGGCGCACGCCCTTTATATCCTCGCCACTTGGAGGCCAGAGAGGCAGGTGGTTTATCTCTGTTGAGTTCAAGTGCCAGCCTGGTCTACAGAGTGAGTAGTTCCAGGACACCTGGGGCTACAAGGCAGACCCTGTCTCGATAAGACTCAAAAAAACAAAAACAAAAAAAGAACAGGTTCAAAAAAAAAAATGACAGGTTTGATGGGCGTGGTGGCGCACGCCTTTAATCCTAGTGCTTGGGAGGCAGAAGCAGGTGGATCTTTGTGAGTTCAAGGCCAGCTTGGTCTACAGAGTGAGTCCAGGACAGCTGGGGCTACAGGGAGACCCTGTCTCAAAAAGACAACAAAAAAAGAAATGATAGGTTCAGCCAGGTGTGGTGGCACACGCCTTTAATCCCAGCACTCGGGAGGCAGAGGCAGGCGGATCTTTGTGAGTTCAAGGCCAGCCTGGTCTACATGGTGAATTTTCCAGGACAGCTAGAGCTACAGGGAGACCCTGCCTCAAAAAAGACAAAACAAAACAAAACCAAAAAATACTTAATTCAGTTATTATATTGTAGAATCCCTTAAAAAATAAACAAATAAAAGAGGGAAAAAAAAACCCCACCTTAATTCAAAGTATGAGATTAGTAAAGTTTGAGAACAGGTCAGCGTGTACCTGGTAGCTTTTGCTAACTGCAGATATATGACTTCTGTACTTTCTGCTTGGCTTGCTCTTAGAGAATAGGAATTGTTAGAGAGGCTTTCCATCCCCAAGCTTGGGAACTTAAACTTTTCACCCCTCCATATAGTTTTTCTGTATAAAAACTCCTCCCAAATACAGTTCAGGGCTAATCTGGGACCAGATGCCTAGTGTGTAGTCTCAGCTGACTATAAAGACTTTCTTTGGCATTATTTTGTGTCTGAGTGGTCTTCTGAACTGGTGTAAATACCTCATTACATGTGCATGAGTGTATTGCCTGCATGTGTGTAAGTGCACCCACATCGTGCAGTTCCTGCAGAGGTCAGAAGAAGGGGTTAGAGTTCCCTAGAACTGGAGTTACAAATGGTTGTTAGCTGTCATTGCTCTTTTTTTTTTAATGTAGGAGAAATATACTACCACTCAACCTCTACTGTAAGGTTGGCAGCCCTGAGAACTCCTTTTTTCACTGTAGCATGTAGGATGTATTTCTGCTCCAAAAGCATGAGGAGAAGGGAGCAGTCAGTGCTCTTAACCACCATACCATCTCTCTCCAGCCCCCTATTTGGTCTTTTTGTCAGTCCCAGCTGGCCTGAAACTGGCTCTATAGAGCAGGCTGGCCTTATAAAGCTCTGACTGCCTCTGCTTTCAGAGTGCTGGGATTACAAGTGTGCAGCGCCACATCTGGCTCAACAGCTACCATTTGTATTGAATGCTAGTTATCAGGCAACTTAATCAGTTTCTAAATAACATTAAGCCATTCTAGGGTCATAACAGCATTAAGAAATCAGTGTTATGTTATTCCCACTTTGGGTTTTTGTTGTTGTTGTTACGTTTTGTGAGACAGGTAGCCTTGGCTGGCCTAGACTCAAACTCAGAGATTCAACTGCCTCTTCCCCTAGTGTTGGTATAAATACGTGCACTATCACACAAGGCTTGTGATCCTCATTTTAAAGAAAAATATTATGAAGAATGCCACACAATGCTGTGATCTAAGACTGGAACCAGTTCTGACTAAATCTTACAGCTCTCACTGGTTCTGAGAAAGCCCACTAGACCTCACTATGTAGCCTAGGCTAGCTTATAATTCTCAAGCTTTTTCTTCCATCTCCTTAAGGATGAGATTACAATAATGTGCCACTACACATGGCAGTCACTGGTTTTGTTTGTTTTGTTTTTTTTGAGACAGGGTCTCCCTGTAGCTCTAGCTGTCCTAGAACTCACTATGTAGACCAGGCTAGCCTTGAAATCACAGATATCTGCCTGCCTCTG
Source organism: Rhizomys pruinosus (assembly GCA_009823505.1). Classification (NCBI taxonomy): domain Eukaryota; kingdom Metazoa; phylum Chordata; class Mammalia; order Rodentia; family Spalacidae; genus Rhizomys; species Rhizomys pruinosus. Next base: position 679,920 of record VZQC01000127.1, on the reverse strand, counting down.
CCTCCTGAGTGCTGGGATTAAAGGCGTGCACCACCACACCGGGATAGCAGTCACTTTTTTTGTTTGTTTTTTGGTCTTTTCGAGACAGGGTGTCCCTGCAGTCCCAGCTGGCCTGGAACTCGCTCTGTAGACCAGGCTGGCCTTGAACTCACAAAGATCTGCCTGCCTCTGCCTCCCAAGTGCTAGGATTAAAGGCGTGCCCACCATGCCCGGCGCTAATTATTTTTTACAACCATTTATGTTATAATTTTTTTTTTCAAGGGCTGGAGAGATGGTTCAGTGGTTAAGAGCACTGGCTGCTCTTGCAGCAGATCCAGGTCGGAATTGTAGCACCCTACAGAAGCTAACAACCATACATAACTCTAATTCCAGGGGATCTGATACCCTCTTCTGACCTTCATGGGCAGTGTATGACACAGATGCACTTGAATCCATTCAGGCAACACACATATACATAAAATTAAAATGAAAAAGATCTTAAAATTTTTTTCAATAAATATTTTTATTGAATTTTTGTGCATTTCACAACATATAAATTATTTTGTGTGTGGCACTGTGCATACTAGGCAAGTACTCTACCACTGAGCTACATTCCCCAGCCCTTGTTTTTCTGGGACAGAGTATGGCTTTGTAACCCAGCCTGGCCTAGAACCATGATACTCCTGGGTCTTGACATCTCTAGTGCTGGGATTATAGGCATGCACTATTGTGCTCAGCCTTCTAATGCTTTTTTTAAGGTTTCCTAGCTGGGTGTGGTGACATATACCTATAATCCCTGCACTTGGGAGGCAGAGATGGTTGTTAGTCTCTATGAGGATGCTGGGAATTAAACCTGGGTCCTCTGGAAACCACTGAGGCAGGTTTCCAGACCCATCCATAGTTTTTTTTGTTGTTGATGTTTGGGTTTTTTTTTTTTTGCTTTTTGAGGCAGGGTCTCCTTATAGTCCCAGCTGTCCTAGAACTATGTAGACCAGGCTGGCCTTGAACTCAGAGATCCACCTGCCTCTGCCTCCCAAATGCCGAGATTACAGGCCTGCACCACCAGGCCCTGCTGGAAAAAATTTGAATTATATTATGTCCTGACCTTCCAGCTTCTTAACTGTCTCTCTCAGCTAAACTGTTGTTCCCACTGCAGTTGGAATGAACCTATAAAATTCCAGTCAAATCATATATAGCCAAATTGCATTATGTGAGGGAGCTGTATTTTATGAAGTTGCTATAAATAGTGAATGCTGAACTACTGTTTCACAGTGAGACCCTGTCTTGAAACTTTATAAGATGGGTCAGTAAAATGTCTCATGGGTGCTTGCCGTCCAAACCTGACAGCCTGAGTTCGATTCCCAAACCCACAGGGTAGGACAGAACCGATTTTTACAATGTCTTCTAATCTCCACGTGTGCCTTGCACACACAAATCCAAAAGGGGATGGGGCGGGGGAGGAAACTCTTGAAAGGTTTTAGATTGCATTTATAACAAATCCAAGCTGAGGGTGGTGGCTTACTCCTTTAATCCCAGCATTCGGGAGGCAGAGACAGGCCGGCCTCTGTAGTTCAAGGCCACCCTGGTCTACAGAGCGAGTTCCAGACCAGCTAGAACTAAAGGGAGACTCTGTCTCAAAAAGACAAAAAATAAAACAAAACAAAACTCCAAACTCCTCTAGGAAGCTGGATCCAGCTTCCCTTCACCTCGTGGGCCAGTCTTTCAGCTTTTTCTCACCCAAGCTGGTCCCTTTCTTCCTACTTTACACCCGCGCCTCCCAATCACCTCCTTTCCTAAGTTCCCTGTCCAGAGGTACTACTCCAAGATTCTGCGTGGAGACATCACATTGCTTTCTGTGGTGGCACTGGGCATTTTCTGGCTCATTTGCATATTGTAAGAACAGAAGCTGTGTGAGGGCAAGTGTGGTTCACAGCTTCACCACAGGGCCTAAACTCCACAAGTGCTAGTATTTGTGGAACCAAGGCAGCCAGGGCCAGGTTGGTGCCCCTTTCTTCCACCACATGCGGTGCAGGCAGGATGAAGGAATGGTAATCAAGGCCTTCCTCACCCTCTCCAGACTTTCCGCAGACAGGCTGAGGCCTCCCAAGTGCTCAGCTCACGCCCCCGCCGCGCCCCCATGACGTCACCCAAGCTCGTCAGGTGACACGTGAGGCCCCGCCCCTCGCCGCGAAGCCAGAAGCCTGGGCTTGTCCTCAGAGCCTACGCATTTTCTGTTGACGGGCGCGACAGCCATGAGCTGAAGAAACCGGTCCTCCCTCCAACTGCGCCCGTCCAGCTGAATGACCCCGCGGACGGTGAGTCACCTCTGGGCGTTCCAGTGAGGCTTCAGGTCTGGACACCCTCCCCATCATCCGGGCGGGGGCAGGGCTTCGAAGCCCTCAGGTCCGTGTGACCTCGGCCGAGCCCCGCCTTCGCTACTGGCTGGTGCATGCCGGGAGCAAGGCCTCTGCCTCTACAAGTCCCATGATCCTCGGGGCGCGGGGGCGTTGTGCTCGCGGAGCCCGCGGGTTGAGGGGCTCTCGGAGCTCCAGGTGGACCTGCGCTGGTCTCGGAGTTCCTCTGGCCTCGGGCGCCTGGATTCGAGGTAAACAAGGCCTGGGTGGCGTGGTGGGGTCCAGTCCCCGGGGGACGCTGCGGAGAATCAGGGGAGCTGGGATTGCGGTGCGGCTGCAGCTGCGGCGCTGCGGGGGACAGCTTTTCAGGGCCGCGAGCGTCTGGGCCTGGAGTCCAGATCATCTGTCCCTGGGGCCTGGCCTGCAGCGTGACCCCTTCCTTCTCTTCAGGCTTGTCCGCCGTTCTGTAAGGGAAGGCTGTACCTTTTCTCCTTGGAAGATGGAGGAACGGGGGTCGGTCGGGAGGGGCTTCCCTGAGTGGAGCAAACCCACCGAGACCCGCGGGTGACCTTGGCAGTCCCGGAGGATCCCGCTAAACCCTCCCTTCCCCGCCTGGCTTGCTGGCCTCGGTCTGGCTCTACGGGGCGCTCTCGCAGGTCGGTAGCGCTCTGTCCAAGCCCCACGAAATCCAGGACCTTTGTGTAGGTGGGTCTCTGGGGCCTCTCTCAACAGGTGTCAAGGAAGGTGGAGTGAGCGGCATCGTAGTATCCTCTGCATCAGAATTGCTTCGCGTTCCCCCAGATCCCTAATCTGATTGAGAAGGGGTGAGGCCCAGGATTTTGCTTTTTTTTTTTTTTTTACTTTTTGTAAGCTATTTTTCACTAATCCCGTCATCAACGTCTCCAATTGTGATTTTTAATATTTTTAAAATTTAAACCGGCACTGGAAGCTGGGGTTCACTTCCCCGCAATCTCATTAGTGACACTGGGACCATTTGCCCTAGCTCTCTCCTGTGTTCCTGACATTCTCAGGCCAGGATTTTTCTTAAATNTCCCTGTAGTCCCAGCTGTCCTGGAATTCACTCTGTAGACCAGGCTGGCCTTGAACTTACAAAGATCCGCCTGCCTCTGCCTCCCAAGTGCTAGGATTAAAGGCGTGCGCCACCACGCCCGGCAGGATTTTGCTTTTAACCCGCGTCCCCAGAAATTCTCAGGCACACTTACTTGGAACGCAGAACCTCTGTCCCAGGTGTTAGGATCAAGGGCGTTGGGCAGGGGCACTTGGTAGCTTTTTAATACAGTTTTGTATTTTACTGCGGACAGGCACTATCTGAACAAATAAGATCGCTCTCTTGGTAGGTTTTTTTTCTTCCCTTGGGGGCGACTTAAATTGGGTAGGAAGAGGTGTGTCAGCTCCTAATAGGAAAGGTATTCAGTCACTCATTGTCTCTTTAGACCCATCTACTTTGATAAGTAGAAAAAAAAGTCAAAGCATACAGAAACCTTTAATTTTACAGTGAACATCCATGGACTCCCTGGAATAAACAGTTAACATTTCCCTTTATTATATATCCATCCAGCAGTTTATCTTATTGTCATTTGTTTATGCCTGGCAAAAATATGGTGAGGATACCAGTATATTTTTGTGGTTTTTTAAAAATTTTTTAAAATTTATTTCTGTATGTGTATGAATGTACTTTCTGCATGCAGATCTGTGCACCCGTGTCGTGCAATGCCGCAGAGGTCAGAAGAGGGTGTCGGACTCCCCTGGAACTGGAGTTCTCCTGGAATCGGAGTTTCAGACGGTTCTTGGCCGCCATGTGGGTGCTGGGGATCGAACCCGGGTCCTCTGTAAGAATGGTCGGTGCTCTTAACCGCTAGGCCATCTCTCCAGCCACTATTTTTGTTTTTAATAGTTAAGCTTCCATATCATTAGCTAAAGTCTTAGAATGTTTGTTGCTTATTGATTTTCAACCTTAGATTTAATGAAACTTGATCTGTTTCCCAGCCATGAAGATACAAATGATTTGGGACATTTTCTTTCCTTTCCCTTTTTTTTGGTCTTTTTGAGTCAGGGTCTCCCTGCAGTCCCAGCTTCTGTCCTAGAACTCTATGTAGACCAGGCTGGCTTTGAACCCAAAGATCCAAGAGCCTCTGCCTCTTGAGTGCTGGGACTTAAGGTGTACACCACCATGGCCTGCCCTTGGGAGGTTTTCTTATAGCATGGATTTCTTTTTTTTTTTTTCACATAAATTTATTTTTATTTTTTTAACAAATCTAGACCTGTTTTCCCGCCCATTCCCCCACCCCGCCAGAGCTCATGCATTCTGCCAAACATGCTTTTCATCTCTTAGTCTTTCTCAGTATTCTCCAGGAGGAAGCTGACTGTTTTGAGCAGAAGTTCACTGTTTCAGTCAATTCTTTGATGCAGTCCTTTCTGTTGTTGTTGTTGTTGTTGTTGTTTCCAATATGCATTACACCCAACTGCTTTGGACAAAAGCTCAGGGGGCCATACACAAGAAATACTTACAACTGGGTAATTGGCACTAGCATCCACAGATGAGGGATACCATTCGTCGTTTGTTTTTTTGGGACTGTGTTACTTCACTCAGCATGATGTCCTCTAGCTCCAGCCATTTTCCTGCAAAGCTCATGATGTCGTCTTTACTGCTGCATAGAACTCCATTGTGTAGATGTACCACATTTTCTCTATCCACTCGTCAGTTGAGGGGCATTTAGGTTGGTTCCAGCTCCTTGCTATGGTGAAGAGAGCTGCAATAAAAATGGCCGTGCATGTATCTCTGTGGTTGCGTGAGTCTTGAGGGTACATGCCCAGGAGTGGTATGGCTGGGTCGGGTGGCAAG
>VZQC01000127.1:616588-663550 GCA_009823505.1 Rhizomys pruinosus | reverse complement strand
AAAAAAAAAAAAAAAAAAGATTGCCGCCTTCTCTTGCAGAGGACCCAAGTTCACTCCCAGGATGCAGGACAGGGAGCTCATCGCTGCCTGTAACTCTAGCTCCAGGGGATCTGCTGCCTCCTTGTCTCTGTAGTCACCTGCATATCTGTGCCCCCCCAATACAAATAAATTAAGGAGTGGAGAGCTGCCTCAGCAGTTAATAGTGCTCTTGCAGAGGACCTGGGTTTGATTCCCAGCACCCATGTGGTGGTTGACAATAGTCTTTAACTCCAGTTCCAGGGGATCCAACGCCCTCTTCTGACCTCTGAAAGCATTGCTTGGTACTGGTGCATGTACATGAAGGGAGTATATACTCATACACATAAAATAAAAATAATTTAAAAATTAAATCTTTTTTTTTTTTTGTCTTTTTGAGACAGGGTCTCCTTATAGCCCCAGCTGTCCTGGAACTCACTCTGTAGACCAGGCTGGCTTTGAACTCACAAAGATCCGCCTGCCTCTGCCTCCCAAGAGCTAGGATTAAAGGCATGTGCCACCACGCCCGGCTCAAAAAATTAAAATTTTTTTTGAGACTTGTTCTACCTGTTTACCTTGACTGTCATGACCGCACATAGAGTCTTGTGCTTTTTCCTAGATCAGGATGGCAGTCTTAATCTCACTTGACAAAGAGCTGGTAAAATAGCCTAGAGACTATTGATTTTGTGTTGGCTCAGTGCAGGCAGATGTAAGGATATTTTTTTTTTTTCGGGACTCCATTTTGGTGGCTTAAGTGATGGTCTTTAGGCTTGTGGTGTTTCTAAAATTAGTGAGCTCTCAAGTCACCATGGCCTGCTTTGAACAGGTGCTCGACTTGTTTAGCACTGGTTGTAACTACAGCTGTAGTTCTTTTTCCATCCTTTTCACCTTATATTTCCTCTTCTCTGTGTATTTCCATTCATCATTTTCTTTTTCTTTTTCTCTCTCTCTTTTTTTTTTTTGTCTTTTTGAGACAGGGTCTCCCTGTAGCCCAGCTGTCCTGGAACTCACTCCGTAGACCAGGCTGGCCTTGAACTCACAGAGCTCCACCTGGCTCTGCCTCCCAAGTGCTAGGATTAAAGGCGTGCACCACCATGCCCGGCCATGTGGAAATAAGCTCCTGAGTACAGAGGGTAGGACAAGGGTACTGAACTTGAAAGGACCCTGGGCTACACTCCTGGCTCAGAATCAGCCACGGCCTGGCCTCAGAACTGCTATGGCCTCAACCAGCCACAGCCTCTGGCAAACCTGATAACTTCATTCTCTATCTGGTGTCCTGTGGGGATTTGTTTGCCCATCAGGTGATCTGCTGCCTCTCTTAATAGTCTTGAGTAGTCTAAACTGTTGGCCTGGAGCACTAGGACGTGATCCAGAAGAAAGGTGGGATTCACTATACCAAACCAAGGGAGACCCAGTAGAAGCTGCCTGTGACGTATGAGGGAGAGTTCTCAGAGGCTCTTGTTTCTCTTTTCCCAGTGCAAAACTCAGTCATAATCTGAATCACAATTTTTTGTGGAGACGAGCTAATAAAAATTTAAGTTTTCAGCATTTTGAGGAAGGAATCAGCCAAAGGAGCTGTTTGTCAAAGAAAAACTAGAAGCTACATAGAAGTAAAAAAGCTGCTGCGTTTGTATTTGTATATAAACTAGCCAGCCAAAACTTCATTACCCAGAGCAAATGACTAAAGGAGAATTATACTGTTAGTACTGTGTGCGCTGTCCATACTATTTTTCCATGTTGGTTAAAAGTAGATGTGTATCGGGCTGGAGAGATGGTCTAGCAGTTAAGAGCACCGACTGCTCTTGCAGAGGACCTAGGTTCAATCCCCAGCACCCACATGGCGGCTAAGAACCGTCTGTAACTCCAGTTCCAGGTGAATCGAGACCCTCTTCTGACCCCCGAGGCATTGCATGACACATAGGGTGCACAAACCTATGCAGACAGTACATTCATACACATACAAAAATAAAAAATAAAAATAAAGTAGATGTGTATCTGCATGGTGGCGCACACCTTTAATCCTAGCACTTGGGAGGCAGAGGCAGAGGCAGGTAGATCAAGGCCAGCCTGGTCTATGGAGTGAGTTCCAGGACAGCTGGGCTACAGGGAGACCCTGTCCTGAAAAGACCAAAATAAAATAAAAAATAAAATTTCCATAACTTGCAATAGTGTTACCCTGTGGACAAAGCCTTTAACACTTGGGCTTTTGAGACACATTCAGGATCCAAACTACATAGCAGGTATGTAAAATATTTTCAGTTATAGCAAAGATTGGTTTGTGCTACAAGCCTTTATTTATGAAGAAGCTTGGGATGTTGTCATCAGACCACCTGCCTGTCTTCCAAGGGCTATGCTGACCTTATTAAATTGCCTTTTTTTCTCACTTAACTCATCAGTTAAAAAGTCTCTGTTAATTAGATGCTAAGAAAATAACGTGATGTCTAGGAAGCAAAATCTAGAAACAACTTCTAATTATACAAAAGGTTTTAATATTAGCTAAACTCTAGAGAATGTGAGTACATTAGCTTTATTCCTTTTTTACTTTAATTTTTTTTTTTTTTGAGACAGGGTCTCCCCATAGCCCCAGCTGTCCTGGAACTCACTTTGTAGATCTGCCTGCCTCTGCCTCCCGAGTGCTGGGATTAAAGTCATGTGCCACCACGCCCAGCCCTACTTTTCTTTTTTCTAAAGAAATTACAAGTACTCTTAATTGGCTTTGAAAAAAAAAGAAATTACAAGTACTCTTTTTAAATCAATTTATTTATTTTTATTTTGTGTATAAGTGTTTTGCCTGAATGTATGATTGTATGTGTACCATGTACATGCCTGGTGCCCATGGAAGCCAAACGAAAGCTGTTGAGTCCCCTGGAACTATAATTATAAGCAGTTATGGGCCACCACACGGATGTTGGGAACTAAACCTGGGTTCTCTGGAAAAACAGGAAGTGCTCTTAACCTCTGAAATATCTCTCCAGCCCCTGACTTTTCTTTTTATAACTTTTTATTACTACCTTTTGTTTACTTTTATTTTATATTTATGGGTATTTTGCCTGCATGTATGTAAGTGCTTCCGTGTTGTGCCATTCCTGTGGAAGCCAGAGAAGGATGTCGGATCCCTGGAACTGCAATTACAGTTGTTAGCCACCATGTGGGTCCTGGGAAGCAATCCTGCATCTTCTGGAAGAGCAATGAGTGCTCCTAACCACTGAGCCATCTCNAAAAAAAAAAAAAAAAAAAAAAAAAAAGAGACAGAGACAATGGTTCAAGGTTGTCAGTGCTGAGTCATTACCCCTTTTAGCTTGCTTCCATTGAGACAATGGAAATGAGCCACAGTCAGGATCTCCCAGTGCTAGCTGGGGAGTTAAGGACAAGAGTCTTTCAGGTAGGAGGCAGCACATTGGCAGTCTTCCGACCCCAGTCTTAGGAAAGGTTCTGTGACATCCAAGTGGACTTGTAAAGGATTCATCTTGTTTTGCCTAGCATGTGGGAATAGTGTCCTTCTGGTCAGCTGCAGTTCTAGTCTGATCGTATACACTAATAGGGGCCTGAATTAGTTACAGATTTGTGTAGGGCTTGGTGGAGAAGAGAGATGAGGAGGGTCTGGAACACTGGTGCCCTGTCCCTAGAACAGGAACTTATAGGGGAAGCCACTTTGAGCACTTCTTCACTGACCCCATCCTGAGCACCTATGTCCAGATGGTAAATGCTCTGTTAGGCCACTGCTCCAACTACCAACTACCAAGTGACCACACAGAATCAATGCAGAATCAATTGCATGGCTTTAGTCAAGGGCCACTAGTTATGCTTTTTATTTATTTTTTATTTATTTATTTTTCCATGTATATGAGTATACTGTCTGCATGTAGGTTGGTGTACCCATGTCGTGCAATGCCTCGGAGGTCAGAAGATGGAACTGGAGCTAAAGACAGTTCTTAGCCGCCATGTGGGCACTGGGAATCAAACCCGGGTCCTCTGCAAGAGCAGTCAGTGCTCTTAACCACTGAGCCATCTCTCCAGCCCTGAGTTCCCTTTTTAAATTTAGGTGTATGAGTGTACCTCATGTGTACTTTGTGCCTGAGAAGGCCAGAAGAGGGGATTGGATCTCCTGGAACTGGAGTTACAGATGGTTGTGTGCCATTGTGTGGGTGCTGGGAACCAAACCCAGCCACTCTGCAAGAACAACAAGTGCTCTTAACCACTAACCCATCTCCCCATCATTTTGGGTGAGTAGGTGGGGGGTGGAGTATTGGAGATTGAACCCTGGGCCTTGAACATGCCCTGAGCTATTAGCTCCTGCTCTTGATTTTTTTGAAATAGGGTCTCTATGTAGCCCATGATGGCCTTTCACTCAGGGTCCCCCTGCCTTGGCCTTCTGAGTGCCTAGATTACATGTGTGGACAACCACTTTGGCTCAGGGGTCTGGGATTTTTGTTTTGTTTTGCTTGATTATATGTTGTTAAGGAATGGGGAGGGGTCATTTCTCCTCATAGGTTTAACAAGAGATAGAGTACATCTTGGCAGGGAAAGGATGGTGGCAGAAGTAGAAGCACTTGTTTCAGAGTTCCCACAGAGGGTGTGGCTCCACTGTTCTGGGAACAGACATTACAGGACTGAGTTGCTTAGCCTGGGGTCCTGCCAGAGTGTTTCCTCATGAGGTCAATGCAGGTGGTACAGTTGTACCAGGATCCTTTACTGCAGGGATCAGACCATCCCAGGGCAGAAGTATTTGGACTCTGTTGAATAATCAATAACAGGTTCTTTTTATTGTGTTCTTATAAGCCAAGGTGTCCCCTCCTATAGTGAACATTTTGCACACCCTCTGTTAAAACCTTTCTCCCAATCTGAAAAGAATGCAAATGAGTTAACCGAGAATCTGATGTCACAGCTAGAAAATTGTAGAGCCAGATTCAGTATGTTTGATGCAGTATCCATGTCCTGGCTGCTTGCTTAATTTGAAAAGCCTCCAGAGCAGCAGGCACCTCCCTGGGGTGCAGTTCAGGTAGAACAACAACAGGCTCAGTCTCCCCGGAGAGAACCAAGACTTCATCTAGGTCCCTCTGGCATCGGAACCTTGACCATGCCTCTAGGTACTTAATATTTATATATTTTTAAAATAATTTTTTTGGGGGGTGGTCTTTTTGAGACAGGCCCTCCTTTTAGTCCCAGCTGGCCTAGAACTCACAGAGATCCATCTGCTTCTGCCTCCCAAGTGCTGGAATTAAAGGTGTGTGCCACCATGCCTGGCTATATTATTTTTTATTATGTGTATGTATGTATGTAGATTATCTGTGTGCCTGTGAGCCATAACATACATGTATTCAGAGAACAGTTCTCTCACCTTTATATGGTCCTAGGGATCAAACTCCAGCAAGTGGTTTTTGGTGTTTTTTTTTTTGTATTTTTGAGACAGGGTCTTCCTTTAGTCCTAGCTGGCCTGGAGCTCACTGTATAAACCAGGCTGGCCTTGAACTCACAGAGATCCACCTGCCTCTGCCTCCCAAGTACTAGGATTAAAGGTGTGCGCCACCGCCTGGCCCAGCAAGTGTTTATCCACTGAGCTGTCTCACTATCTCCTATCTCCTGGGCCCTTAATATTGCATTCACAGTGTAGTGGGGGTTCTCCCAGCACATGGTTCTTACAGTGTGATAATGCAGTCTCTGGGGGCTTCTTTAGACCTCTTGCTGGAAGTCAGACTACCCTGTAAGTACCACAAAGACAGTATTAGTTAACTTTGCCTTTTTTGCACTGTGCTGACATTTGCTTAGATGGTTCAGAAGGGGGGGGGAGGGTGCTGGAGCCTGAGCCAGGTCTAGGCAGGGGCACCAACCTGTACCAGTCTTTTTTTTTTTTTTTTTTTTAAAAAAAAAAGCAAAATGGATCGTTGTCTAGAAGTAAAGCACATACACAGTTGTTTGAGTTGTGGGTCAAACGAGCTGATTTTAAGGGAGCTAGAAAGATGGCTCCGAGCAAAAGACACCCGCTGTGCTATTGGGACTTTGGATGATTCCCAGACCCACCTAGCGGTAAACAACGACGCTGTCGTTACTTTTCCAGTGTCCCAGGGATTGATGCCCTCTTCTGACCTGTCCATGGAATGTGCACAGTACATAGTAGAAGAAACTAGATAAACAATACAACTCATAAAAATAAAAAATACAATTTTTTTTTTTTTTATTTAAATTTAATAGTTTTTTTTTTTTTTTCTATTAATATTTTTTTCTTTTTCTCTTCTTTTTTTTTTTTTTGGTCTTTTTGAGACAGGACTTCTGTGTGCCTTGGTGTCCTGGATATTGTACCAGGCTGGCCTTGAACTCCATGAGATCCAACCTGCTCTGCCTCCCAAGGCTAGGATTAAAAGGGGGGGCCACCACGCCTGGCTTTTTTTTTTTTTAAACGCCTATGCATTATGAAAGCTCTGGCATTTCATACAAAATTACATGCAATCAAAATCTAGAACCCATGGCCCCTCAGCCTCAGCCCCCCCCACCACTGTTTTTTTTTTTTCCCACACACAACAACACAAAACAACAACAACAACAAACTGCCAGGCCAGGTTGTGTGATCGCACATGGCTCAGGAGCGCGCAGAGGTAGAGGAATCTCTGTGAGTTCAAGGCGTGCCTGGTCGAACATAGCAAAGTTCCAGGCCAGTCATGAAACTACATAGTAAGAATCCCTAGTCTTGAAAAACAAATGGGGCTGGAAGATGCTAGACGTTAAGAGTGCCGAACCGTGTGGGGTGGAGAGAATGCCATAGCGGTTAAGAGCGCCCGACCGCTCGTACAGAGGGAAACCCGGGTTTGATCCCCAGACCCACATGGCGGCCGAGAGCCGTCTTGAGACTCCAATTCCAGGAAACTCCAGCCCCAGGGAATCCAACACGCTTCCCATCTTCTGACCTCCTCGCATTGCACGACCACGGGTGCACAAACCTAGAGGCAGACATTAAACTCATACACAGAAATAAAATAAATAAATTAAAAAAAAAAAAAAAAAAATATTCATACGTCTAAAACAAAAAAGAGTGCCGACCTGTCTCTGCTGAGGGACCGGGTTCGATCCCCAGACCCACAGGTGGCACAGAGAACCGTTGAAACGAAGCCAATTCAGAACTCCATCTCAGGGGAAATCCAACACCCTCTCTGACCCTCTTCGTGCCGCAGTGCAGCACGGTGTCATGCATTACATCATGCAGACAAACATCATACACATAAACAGAAATAAATTAAAATATAAAAAAATAAAAAGGAAACAGAGAGGCTGGAGAGATGGCTCAGTGGGTGTTAGAGAGCACTGACTGCTCTTGAGGAAGGACCCAGGTTCAATTCCAGCACCCACATGGGGCGATAAGAACTGTCTTTAACTCTAGTCCAGGATGATCTGACACTTCTTCTGTTAACTCCGACGGTCATGTCCAGGACAAGGTGCAACAAAACCTACCTGGCAGACCAAGTAATTGCATTCATATAAAAATAAACAATGCCAGCGCGGGCGTGGTGTCGCTGCGCCTTTAATCCCACACTCGCGAGGTAGAGTATAGAATTGTCTGTGGTCAAGGCACAGCCTGTTTTACAGAGCAAGCTCAGGATAGCTGTAAACAACAAGGGAGACCCGTGCTTCAAAATACCAAAATAAATACATAAATAAACCAAACTAAATAAAGCCGGGGGTGGCGCCTGCCTTTAATCCTAGCATCTTGGGAGGCAGAGGCAGCGATCTTTGGAGTTTNCTAACCTGTCCAAGTCTTCTACCATTATGTAACAACACAAACACAGTACAGACCACAATATGACAAACACGTACCACGACAGGTAACACCAACCACACACACTACACTCAGTTACAATAAACACACATAAAACGTACACACACTTGTGTAACGCAGCACTCAGGGTCCCGGGTTTCGATCCCTCCCCGCACACATTGGAGGTGAAGGCCGTGCTTAAACTCCAGTTCCAGGGGAATCCAAAGCTACTGAGACCCCCTCCTTTCTGGACCTCACCACGGCAATCGCAAGAAAAATAGAAGTTAATAGTAAACATTCAAAATGTAGAACCTTAAGCTTTTTTTTTTATTTATTTTTTTTGTCTTTTTCGTAGACAAGGGTCTCCTTGTAGCCCCAGCTTTCCGAACTCACTATTAGAGCACCAGGCTGGGCCTTGAACTCACAAAAGATGCCCCTGCCTCTGCCTCCCAAGGTGCCTGAGGATAAAGGCGTGCCACGCACGCCGGCTAATCTATTAATATTTTTATGTGTGTGCTCTTCCAAGCCAAAGAAAAATGCTCATTACAACACAAACTACTAAACCTTAACTATTAGTTTACAAGGGAAAAACTTCAGCTGTGTCATAAATTTACATGTTATCCCTTGGAAAAACTTGCTAATCATTCAAATTTTAGAATACGTATTGCCAAAGTGAGCACAAATTAATTAATTCTTATCCTGTGAATACATAGCTGTTGAACATTCTGTATGACACATGCAGGGAACCTGTTACAGCAAAATGGATCGTTGTCTAGAAGTAAAGCACATACACAGTTGTTTGAGTTGTGGGTCAAACGAGCTGATTTTAAGGGAGCTAGAAAGATGGCCATCGCTAAAAGACACCGCTGTCTGATTGGGACTTTGGATTGATTCCCACGACCACACCATAGCGGTAACAACGAACGCTGACTGTTAACTTTTCCAGTGCCCAGGATATGATGCCCTCTTCTGACTCATTGGTTAGATTGCACAACACAGTGACAGATACCTAGATGCAAACACTAAACTCATAAAAATAAAAAAAACATTTTTTATTTTTTTTTTTTTTAATTTCAAACTTTCTTTTTTTTTCTATTAAATTTTTTTTCTTTTCTTTTGTTTTTTTTTTTTTGGTCTTTTTGAGACAGGCTGCTTGCCTGGTTGTCCTCGGAATTCACGGACCAGGCTGGCCTTTGAACTCGCAGAGATCCAAACCTGCCTCTGCCTCCAAGTCTAGATTAAAGGTGGGGGCCACCACGCCTGCTTTTTTTTTTTTTTTAAACGCCATTGCCATTATATTAAGCTCTTGCATTTCATCAAAATTACATACAAATCAAAATCAGACCCATGGCCCCCAGTCCTGCCCCCCACCATCCACTCCCGTTTTTTTTTTTTCCCCAACACAACAACAAAAACAACACAACAACAAACTGCCAGGCCAGTTGTGATGCACAAGTGGCTCAGAGGCGGCAGAGGTAAGAAGGAATCTCTGTGAGTTCAAGGCCTGCCTGGTGACATAGAAGTTCCAGGCCAGTCAGAACTACATAGTAAGAACCCTAGTCTTGAAAAACAAATGGGGCTGGAAGATGCCTAGCGTTAAGAGTGCCGCGGTGGGTGGAGAATTGCCTAAGCGGTTAAGAGCCCCGACCGCCAAGGCCAGCCTGGTCTACAGAGTGAGTTCCAGGACAGCTGGGGCTACAGGGAGACCCTGTCTTGAAAAGACATTAAATAAATAAATAAATAAATATTAAATAAAAAAAATAACCTGAGGCCAGAGAGATACCATTTTATGCTCAACCTTGAGTACTAGAGATTAGATTCAAGCACCCAGTTCAGGTTCTCAGGTGCCTATAACTCCACTGTGAGGGACCAGATGCCCTCTGAGGCATCCCCTTCCCCATGGATAACCCAATACTATATTAGAAATAAAAAACAAATTAAAAATTACCTCAGGGCTAAGGGTGTAGCTCAGGGTAAAGGACTTTCCTTGCATATGCACTCATTCACTCACAAGTGATGGAGCTGGGGGTGTAACTCAGTAGCAAAGTTCGTGCAGAGCATATGTGAGGCCCTAGGTTCTCTCTCCAGTTCTACTGTCCCCCAAACTGATTATTTTGGGGACATCTGGCACAAACTGATAATTCAGACATCAGTATTTAACAGATAACTTTCTTGATTATGAGCAAAGTAACTCCCTACAACAGGGAAAACATTTTTTTAGTTTCTGTATATGTTGTGAGTTACTGGTTTGTTGTTGTTTTTGAGCCTTTTTGAGACAGGTTCTCCCTCCTAGCTGGCCTGGAACTTGCTGTGTAAACCAGGCTGGCATTGAACTCACAGAGTGCTGGGATTAAAGTTATGTGCCACCCACACCTGTCTGGTGACAGATTTTTTTTTACTAAATTTTTTAACATATGTATGAGTGTGTGTATATACCTGTATGTACATGTGTGTACAAATGCCCATATAAGAGCCCACGTTTTGTCATGACATTATGTCTAACCACAATATTTACTTATTTATTTATTTATTTATTTATTTTCAGAGCATGTGACTAGAGAAACACAGTATTATTTTATGGGAGTGCTTCTTAGTATTTCTTTTTTTTTTTTTTTTTTTTGGTCTTTTGAGACAGGGTCTCCCTTTTAGTCCCAGCTGGCCTGGAGCTCGCTCTGTAGACCAGGCTGGCCTTGAACTCACAGATCCGCCTGCCTCTGCCTCCTGAGTGCTGGGATCAAAGGCATGCGTCATCATGCCCGGCTCTTAGTATTTCTTATACAAGGCTGCTTGAGCTTTTATCCAAGCATTTTCTAAAATATTATAAAGTAGTCAAAAGGTTAAAAGTATCAGGCTGGTGAAACTTAGCCTTTCTGGATGCTTAACCATACTTAATTCCCATAACAATTTGGCCGAGGGTCTTAAGGGATAACTTTGTTCCTTGGCCCCAGAGGTCAACTAAGTTCCAGGGGACTATGCATGGGACATCTCTTGAAATGTCCTGCAAATGTGAGTCACCAGTCTTCCTGTGCAGGGAGGTCTTGCAGATCCACTAATGGGACTTTAGCCAGTGTCCAGACTATTAAAGAGGAAAGTCTGCTTATGCTTCAAAAAGGGAAGCCCAGCTTGTGGACTGAGCTACTACTGGGGTTTCCACTTCAGAGTATAGGCTGCCATTCTTGGACTACCCAGGCTGTATCATGGAGACCAGTACAGGAAGATCAAGACAGGATGTGATGCTTACTGGGCCTCATGTGGTGACCATGGGAAGGGAAAACCCCAGTGTGGAACATAAGGGCAGAACTGATAGTTTGGGCCTGCCAAGGAGGAGACTTCAAACATGACATCTTTCAGCCTAATTAAAAAATAAAAAAATCACAAGCTGAAGATGCTAAATTTTACTATGATATATGTGGTATGCATATGTGCATATTTTAGAGTGATGCATATTGGAAGGGATAACAACAACAGAAAAGTCTGCGTCAAAGAACTGACTGAAATGGTGAACTTTTGCTCGAAACAGTAAACTTCTGCATCGAGAATTTTGAGAGAGACTGAGAAAAAGATGAAAAACATGTTTGGCAGAATGCATGAGCTCTGGTTGGGTGGGGGAACGGGGGGGGCACGGGTCTAGATGTGATTTGTAATGTAATTTTGTATGAAATGCACAGAGCTTCAATAAAACATTGGTTAAAAAAAAAAGCCCACGTGTAGAGGTCAGAGGTTTACAGCAGTCAGTTCTTTCCGCCATGTGGGTTCCAGAGATCAGACTCTGGTTATCAAGGTTCGTCACATGCAGTCCTGTTGCTCAAACTCAGTTTGCCATGCTTGCATGGCAAGCACTTTTACCCTCTGAGCCTTATTTTTTAATTTTTATTTGCTGTGTATTAGTGTTTTGCTTACATGTATGTAAGTGCAGTATGTATATGGAATCATTGTGGAGGCCAGATGAGGGCATCAGATCCCTTGGAACTAGAGTTAAAGACAGTAGTTACCCACCATGTGGGTATTGGAAACTGAACCTGGGTCCTCTGCAAGAGCAACCAGTGTTCTCAGCCCTGGACCCTTCTCCCCCAGCTCTCTGCTCACTCCTCCACCGAGCCATCTTGATGGCTCACTGGTTTAGATTTTTTTTTTTTTTTGGTCTTTTCGAGACAGGGTCTCCCTGTAGCCCCAGCTGTCCTGGAACTCACTCTGTAGACCAGGCTGGCCTTGAATTTTTTTTTAATTTTTATTTATTTTTATGTATATGAATGTACTGTCTGCATGTAGGTCTGTGCACCCGTTGTGTAATGCCATGGACACCAGAAGAGGGTGTCGGATTCCCCTGGAACTGGAGTTCTCTTGGAATTGGAGTTACAGACGGTTCTCAGCCACCATGTGGGTGCTGGGAATCGAACCTAGGTACTCTGCGAGAGCAGTCGGCGCTCTTAACCGCTAGGCCATCTCTCCAGCCCTAGTTTGGATTTTTTAAAAAAATTTTTAATTTAATTTTATTTATGTGTATGAATGTATTGTCTGCATGTAGGTCTGTGCACCCATGTCATGCAATGCCACGGAGGTCAGAAGAGGGTGTCGGATTCCCCTGGAACTGGAGTTCTCCTGGAATTGGAGTTACAGACGGTTCTCAGCCGCCTTGTGGGTGCTGGGGATGGAACCTGGGTCCTCTGCAAGAGCGTTTGGCCCTCTTAAACCACTAGGCCATCTCTCTGGCCCCCCCTAGTTTGGATTTTTTTTTTTTTTTGTATATGTGTATGAGTGTACTGTCTGCATGTAGGTTTGTGCACCCATGTCATGCAATGCCGCAGAGGTCAGAAGAGGGTGTCGGATTCCCTTGGAACTGGAGTTCTCCTGGAATTGGAGTTACAGACGGTTCTTAGCCACCATGTGGGTGCTGGGGATCGAACCCGGGTCCTCTGCAAGAGCAATGAGTGCCCTTAACCACTAGGCTATCTCTCCAGCCCCCAGTTTGGATTTTTTAAGGCAGGGTCTTGCTCTGTAGCTTAGCCTGGTTTCAAGCTTACAGCAACCTTGCTGCTTCAGCTCCCCAAGTGCTAAGCCACTACACTCAGCCAACCCTGTTACTAATTTGTTGTCAGTGTTAAAAGTTTTTTGTGGGTGGGGGGAGACAGGAACTCCCTATGTAGTCCATCCAGGCTGGACTGACTATGAATGCTAGGATAAAAGGCGTGCACCACCGTGCCCTTCTTCAGAGTTAGTTACAGTGTGTTCTAACACTCATTTTTTTTTAATTTTTTTAATTTATTTATTTCTGTATGTGTATGAATGTACTGTCTGCATGTAGGTGTGTGCACCCGTGTCGTGCAATGCCGCGGAGGTCAGAAGAGGGTCTCGGATTCCCCTGGAACTGGAGTTCTCCTGGAATTGGAGTTATAGACGGTTCTTAGCCGCCATGTGGGTGCTGGGGATCCAACCCGGGTCCTCTGCAAGAGCAGTCGGTGCTCTTAACCACTGGCTATCTCTCCAGCCCCCTAACACTCATTTGATTGAATTTTAATTATCTTGGAAAATTCATATTCGATAGTATGAGTTTGATAGTTTCATGATATTTAACTTTGTGGTTTTGGGGAGTGAATCTAGGGCCTTGCATGTGGAAGGAAAGTGCTCTACCACTGAGCTACACCTTTAGCCCTCAGCTGATTTCTTAAATTCATTTAAAAAGATTTTTAAGCCGGGTGTGGTGGCACATGCCTTTAATCCTAGCACTTAGGAGGCAGAGGTAGGAAGATCTCTGTGAGTTCAAGGCCAGCCTGGTCTACATAGCAAGTTCCAGGCCAGCTGAGACTAAAGGGAGACCCTGTGTCAAAAAAGACCAAAAAAAAAAAAAAGATTTTAGGGGGATATTTTGGGACAGGGTCTTCCTGTAGCCCCAGCTGTCTGGGACCTCACTATGTAGACCAGGCTGACCTTGAACTCACAGAGATTCCCCCCACCTCTGCCTCCCCAGTGCTGAGACATTTTAAAATTTTAATATGGTATTAAGATATTTCTTATTTATTTATTTATTTATTTATTTATTTATTTATTTATGTGTATGAATGTACTGTCTGCATGTAGGTCTGTGCACCCGTGTCATGCAATGCCACGGAGGTCAGAAGAGGGTCTCGGATTCCCCTGAAACTGGAGTTCTCCTGGAATTGGAGTTACAGACAGTTCTCAGCTGCCATGTGGGTGCTGGGGATCGAACCCGGGTCCTCTGCAAGAGCAGTCGGCGCTCTTAACCACTAGGCCATCTCTCCAGTCCTGGTATTAAGATATTTCTGATAATGACATTGAGAGAGAACTCTTTGAA
Organism: Rhizomys pruinosus; assembly: GCA_009823505.1. Lineage (NCBI taxonomy): Eukaryota > Metazoa > Chordata > Mammalia > Rodentia > Spalacidae > Rhizomys > Rhizomys pruinosus. The sequence continues at coordinate 649,481 of VZQC01000127.1, read as the reverse complement.
ATAATCAATAATAAAGAATTCTGCAGTCCCAAAAGTTTGAGAACCCCTGGTCTAGTAGTCTTGGAGACAGTCATGTCAGAAGGTCCCTTTGGAACTTGTCCTCTCTATCACCTTTGTCTAGTTCCCTTAGAGCCTGTGTGCAGAGCTGTCTAGGCTGGTTGTCCCAACAGGTCTTAATATTCAAAATGCCCCTCCCCTCTCCTGGGCTTTGCTGCTTCAGGGACTTGGTGCTATGCCTGCTGACAACACTTTGGAGGGTAGAAAAGACCATATGAGTATATCACACATCCCCAGTTGTGTTGTGCAGTAGTTTCTACTGGAAAATAAAATTTTCCCTACCCTGCAGCAGTGGTTGTTACCAGGAGATGTGCACCCTGCTGCCACCTCCAAGGAACCCTGAAGCAGCAGGCAGGCAGTTTGCCAGCCTGATGCCTGTTAGCCAGGCTTTGGATTTGGATCAACTGCAGTGTATAATGAATAGTTGAGAGCCAAACAGAATGCCAGAGGCAGTTTCCAGGGCCCTGTGCTTGAAACTCCTCTCTGCGAAACAGGAGACCCAGAGAACAACTGAACTCAGCCAAAAGGAGCCCAGGCCCTATCTCTTCCCCCTCCCACATCTGTCCCATGCAGAGCTGTCTTTCAGGGACCTGTCTTGGAATTGCATTTCTTTTCAAAGTACAGCCATGTGCTACATAACAAGGTTTTGGTGAAGGATAGATATATATATACAGTGGTTGCATAAGATTAAATGTTGCCATAGCCATCTTGGGCTTTATGTTCTGTGATGTTTGCACAGCTAGAAATAGCCTAATTGTTAATGAATGAATCCCCACTTAAGTATCATTTAGTGCTTTTTGAGACCAGGTCTCCCTGTAGCCCCAGCTTGCCTGGAACTTGCTGTGTAAGCCAGGCTGGCCTTGATCTTCCAGAGCTCCACTAGCCTCTGCCTCCCAAGTGCTGGGCTTAACACCTAATGCTAGGATAAAAGGTGTGTACTAAAATGCCTGGCTCGTTTGGTGGCCTTAAAATTTCTTTTATTCTCGACCAAAAAAAAAAAAAAAAGTAGCCGGGCGTGGTGGTGCACGCCTTTAATCCTAGCACTTGGGAGGCAGAGGCAGGCGGATCTTTGTGAGTTCAAGGCCAGCCTGGTCTACAGAGTGAGTTCCAGGACAGCTGGGGCTACAGGGAGACCCTGTCTCGAAAAGACCAAAAAAAAAAAAAATTTTTTTGGGGCGATGGCTCAGCAGTTAAGAGCACTGGCTGCTTATGCAGAGGACTTGGGTTTAATTCCAAGCACCTACAAGGCAGCTAACAACAGTCAATAACTCCTGTTCCAGGGGATCTGATGCCCTCTTCTGACCTCCCGAGGGCATTGTTCAACACAGGTGCACTTACATATGTGCAGGCATACACTCATGCACATAAAATAAAAATATTAGCCGGGCGTGGTGGCACACGCCTTTAATCCTAGCACTTGGGAGGCAGAGGCAGGTGGATCTTTGTGAGTTCAAGGCCAGCCTGGTCTACAGAGTGAGTTCCAGGACAGCTGGGGCTACAGGGAGACCCTGTCTCGAAAAGACCAAAAAATAAATAAATAAATAAAATTTTTTGCTGGGCGTGGTAGCACACACCTTTAATCCTAGCACTTGGGAGGCAGAGGCAGGCGGATCTTTGTGAGTTGAAGGCCAGCCTAGTCTACACAGTGAGTTCCAGGACAGCTGGGGCTCCAGGGAGACCCTGTCTCGAAAAGACCAAAAAAACCAAAAACAAATTAAAAATTTTTATTTGATAATTTCATACATATATACAATATATTTTGCTTATACCTACCACTTACTACTATTTTATTTTCTATTATTTTTTTTAATCTTTGGTGTGTGTTTTGCCTGCATGTAAGTGCAACTGTGCATGTAATGCCTTTGGAGGGCAGAAGAGGGCATGGGATCTCCTGGAACTAGTTACTAATGGTTGTGTGCTTTCATGTGAGTGCCGAGAACTGAACCAGGTCCTCTTCAAGAGCAACAAGTACTTTTTTAAAATTTTATTTATTGTTTAATATTTTTGAGACAGGGTCTCCCTTTAGTCCCAGCTGGCCTGGAACTCACTCTGTAGACCAGGCTGGCCTTGAACTCACAAAGATCCGCCTGCCTCTGCCTCCCAAGTGCTAGGATTAAAGGCATGCGCCACCATGCCCAGCCGTTTGGTGCTTTTAATGTTGATATCACCATAATGTATTGCAGAACATTTTCATTACTTCAGTAGGTAGCTCCCACCGTCACCCAATGGAAGAATCTATACTAGAGTCTGGGTTCTGCATGGGCCTGGGAAGGGGATTGTCTCAGTCATAGGAAGGTGGAAGTTCTGTGACCTACGAAGAATCCTGGACTTGAGGCCAGGTTTGTCTGACTCTAGATCTCTATGCTGTCTATTCTGTTTGCCTGACACTGTCTCTCAATGGGATGCTTGATGTTTACCCATCCTAGTAGGAGAGGGAAATTGAGTTCTGCTGACCCCATGTTATAAGACTGTAAACTTTTTCCTCTAGAACTGAGCCATAGTCCACATGGTCGGGGATTGGGGGACAGTGAAGCAGTTTTGCTTGGTTTCACGGCCTTGTAGTGTTCCTTAAGTTCCATCCTTGCACTCGAGAAAAGCCATAGCCAGTTTACCAGAGAAGAGCCTCTACAAAGGTTCTGGGAGGCTGACTGCACTTGCTCAGTCTGGTGTGTGTGGCTGAGCAAAGATAAAGGTAGGCATTCCCTGCCAGAGTTTTGTGAAGAGTGAGGGAAAGGCAGCAGAGGTTTCTACTCCAGGTTGGCATCTGTATGTACTAAGAAGGTCCCAAAGCAACCCATATGGCTGAGCCAGCCTGAAAAAACAGATGGATGGCATTTCAAATTCAGATGTCCTCAGTAGGTTGAGGCTGTGAGATGTGAGGGTGGCTTTGCAGAAAAATGGCCTTATGCCCAGGAACAGTGGGTGGAGTGAGGACTGGCCTGTCCTTAGCAGCTTCCATCGAGGGCCTCCCTGTGGAAAGGTGGAATAAAGCTGCAGAGGGCTATAGGCAGAGGGCCCTATTCTTGGGTTGAGTTACTTCCTACTGAAGGGCGTGGTGGATGCTAGGCAGCTTCTCAAACTGTCATATTAAAGTTGAACCCATGCTTCGGACTTCATCCCTCTGGCCCTACCACTGATTTTTTTATTTATTTTTTATTTTATATTTTATTTTTACCACTGATTTTTTTTTTTTTTTCAGTGTTTTTGAGACAGGGTCTCCCTTTAGTCTCAGCTGGCCTGGAACTCACTCTGTAGACCAGGTTGGCCTTGAACTCACAGAGATCCGCCTGCCTCTGCCTCCCAAGTGCTAGGATTAAAGGCGTGTGCCACCACGCCCGGCTTAATTTTTATTTTTTTTTGGTCTTTTTGAGACAGGGTCTCCCTTTAGTCTCAGCTGGCCTGGAACTCACTCTGTAGACCAGGTTGGCCTTGAACTCACAGAGATCCGCCTGCCTCTGCCTCCCAAGTGCTAGGATTAAAGGCGTGTGCCACCACGCCCGGCTTACCACTGATTTTTTAAAAACTAAATGTATGGAGCAAGGTGTCCTGGTGTATGCCTATAATCCCAGCACTTGGGAGGTTGAAGCAGAAGAGTTGGGGGCCAACCTGGTCTATACACAGTGAAACTCCTCTTAAAGAAAAAAAAAAGTGAGGTGTGGGAGAAGGGGAAAAAATTGTGAACCCCAAGCTCCCTTACCCATGGCATGGCAGAACTGGTACTCTGTCCCCTGTGTGCTTGGACTTAGCATTGTAAGGGCTGTAAGGCTTTGCAAAAATGCTTTCACTGTACATGCTTTTTTCTTTTTTCTCTTTCATATTACTGCCTTTTAGCAAAAAAGTACTCTCACTTCAGACTGATGTTACTGTGGCTGGGTGTAGCACAAATCTTTAATCCTAGCAGAGGCAGGTGGATTTCTGTAAGAATAAGGTCAGTTTGGTCTGCATAGTCCCAAGCCAGCTGGGGCCACAGGGAGACCCTGTTTTAAAAAACCAAAAGAGGAAAGGAAAGAAAAGGCTGTTACTGGTTAGTCTTTTTTGACGCTAATTGAGAGTAAAGGCAGGGCTGGAGAGGTAGACTGCTCTTCTAGCCATGTCCAGGGAGCTCACAGTGCCTGTGACAGCAGCTCTTGGGGGTGTCTGACCCCTTTGGCTTCTGTGGCCTGCACACTTGTGCCCATACTCCCATACAGGCACATACATACACATATATCTTTTTTATTTTCTTTAAGGGAAGACCTGAATATCCTTGCTTCACTGGTGCCCTGCAATAAATACTCAAGGAATTTGATGAAAATGAAGTGTTTCATTTGACTCTTCTTCATACCTTCCAAGCAAAACAGAAGGGGACAAGCCAGGGCCAGACACCAATCCACAGCTCTTTTTTACAGTTCTTTCAAGTATAGGAAGTGGATCTGTGGGGACTGTTAGGTGGGCACACAGAGAACCCAGCAGCTGTGGTACTTGGAGAAAGAGCAGAGTTGAGGCAGCATGGGGAGTAGAGTCATTGGGCCTGTGGATGGCATGGGAAGTAGTCAACCTGGAAGTCCACGGTTGAGGGTACTTTCTCTTTCCCTGAAACAGGTCCCCACAACCTTCCCTGTTCCAGCCAGCAGCTGAAGTATCCTAACCTGCCTGACTTCATTCTGAGCACCAGGAATCTAAGGTATGAAATCAAGATCCTCCCCACCCCCCCAGCAGACTTTGGTGGAAGTCAGCCCCTCCATGGTTGTCATCATGGCTGTGGGGAGTGGACTGGGTACCATGCTGCCTTCTGTGGAGCTCTGGTATAGGTTCCCAGATGGGATTGCTGGCTTTGTCCTCAGGGTCCTGTCCTTACCGTCAGGTTCCAAAGGATGGGTGACCTTTATTAGCAGTGGTACCACAGTATGGTGGCTCTGGTGGTTGGTCCCCTGGTAGAGGCAGCCTTTTCCTTCCCTCAAAGGAAATCTAAGGGGTAAGGAAGATCAGGGTTGTGTCCTTGGGAGTGTCAGTGACCATCAGTGGTAGAGATTGACAATGGTCATATACCTTGTGGCCCTTGCCACAAGCCAGAGCCTGAGAAGGAGCTGAATTCAGGTATGAATTTTCCTTCCAGATCCAGAAGCAGTAGCAGCAACAGCAGCAAAGATGCCTAATGAGCCACCCCCTCCTTATCCTGGGAGCCCCACAGCCCCCCTACTGGAGGAGAAAAGCGGAGCCCCACCTACCCCAGGCCGTACCTCCCCAGCAGTGATGCAGCCCCCACCAGGCATGCCACTGCCCCCTGCTGACATTGGCCCTCCACCCTATGAGCCACCCGGTCACTCAATGCCTCAGCCTGCCTTTGTACCTCCCCACATGAGTGCAGATGGCACCTACATGCCTCCAGGTGAGATGGGAAGAATCCTGAAGGGAGCATTGGGGCAGCTGCCACCCCACATTTACTATGGAAGGTTATCAACCATGCTGTGTGTACAAGGGAAAGGAGTGGCATAGACTGGGCTTATGCTGGAAGACACCCATGTAGGGAAGGCTCCTCGGTTACAGAGGCTCATGTTGATGACTGATTTCCTCCTGGTAGGGACAGGAGACCTGCTCACCACTTCTCCAGGGCTACCACTCAGGCTCTTGTAGTCTGTGGGGTTGGGTTGAGCTGGTTTTGGTGTACCAGACCTTGACATGCAAGAGAAGCCCTGTATGCAGGAATGAAGCTTTCCTTCCTGCTCTTGAAGCCCTCATCCTTATAGGTATGAAAGAATGGTCTTGCCATGCCAGAGGCAAAAAGCAAGGCTGGACCATGTTCCTAGTTTTACCATATCTGTCTTAGTCCCATGTAGAGAACAAAAGGACTGGGCCATTATGGATGGTAGTCCTGTTTCCTGTCCTGGCACTCTGGCCCTATTTGGGAAGATGGCAGGAAGCTTCAGGCTGTGCCTCAAGCACTGGGATCTTGGGCTTTGTGTTCTTTCATCCAGACAGCCGGTGACCTCTTTGGCTCTTCCAGGTTTCTACCCTCCTCCAGGCCCTCACCCACCAATGGGCTACTATCCACCAGGACCCTACCCGCCAGGACCCTACCCTGGCCCTGGGGGCCACACGGCCACAGTCTTGGTCCCTTCGGGGGCAGCCACCACAGTCACAGTGCTGCAGGGAGAGATCTTTGAAGGTGCACCTGTGCAGACAGTGTGCCCCCACTGCCAGCAGGCCATCACCACCAAAATCTCCTACGAGATCGGTCTGATGAACTTCGTCCTGGGTTTCTTCTGCTGCTTCATGGGGTAGGTGTGCAGTGCTGGCAAATGGTGGGACTGCCAAGGGCTCTGTGTGCAGTCTCTGTTCTTTCTCTTCAGGCCTCAGCTTCTTCTCTTCTGTCTTCAATTCAGGTGTGATCTGGGCTGCTGTTTGATCCCCTGCCTCATCAATGACTTCAAGGATGTGACGCACACATGCCCCAGCTGCAAAGCCTACATCTACACGTACAAGCGCTTGTGCTAACAGAGCCAGACTTGGACTCCCCCACCTATCAGTCTGGCCCCCTGTGCTTTGCTTCCCATGCTCAGTGGTCACTTCCCCCCAACCCCCACTTGGAGTTGGAAGTTTTGCCACTGTCCCCTGGAAGTCCTATCCTCACCTTGTCCTTCCCTGAGCATCTGACTCTTCCAGCAAACATTCTGTTGGATTTAAGGCCAAGGGCCAGTGGGTGGCATGGGATGGCACTGAGCTTCTGTGCTCTGGGTTTGCTTGGCATTTACAATCCAGATGATAAGCTGTGGAGACTCTCCTACTGGAGTCCTCATTCCTCCATTTCTGTCCAAGGTCCAGGCTTGGTCCTGGCTCTCTGGGACAAAAAGCCCCCAGATTATTAACGGCAGACTGCAGCCTACAGTGAAGGCTGTGCCTGGAACCACAGTTGTTTCTGTTTCTGGCCTTGTTGGAATGAGTTTAGGGCATCTAGGGCATCATCTAGAGCCAGATGGACTAGATCTAAAGGCCTGGATTTATGTGGGGTATGTTACCTCTGGGGTGCCAAAGGTTGGGTAAGAAAGAAGTAATGACTGCCAACCCTGGGCCCTCAGAACTCTCAGGTATGGAAACCCAGGACTTCTCCTTGTCCAGGTGCCCACAAGCTGCCTGGTGTAAGTCAGAGAGGACACTGGGCTAGTCATAGTGCTGATAAGCCGAGAGGGATTCACCCCTGCTTCTGCCTAGCTTCCTTTGAGTCAGTGTGCAGACCTCCTTTCTGGCCACACTTCTGTGAACGCTTGTATTTTCTAGAGCCAGAAGAAATGCCCATGAACCTGTCCTGTCTGTGTGTGTGCTGTGTATGGGTGTAACTTCTGCCTGGTGGCTTGTATCCACTTGGGAGGAACAGCAGATTAGAAGGGCCTCCTTATCGGCTCTCTGGAGTAAATGCTGAGCCTTTTTACCCCAGCTGACTTGCTGATTCTGGGCCCATTTCCACATTTAAGGGGCTTCAGTAAAGACAGCTGTGGCACTGGGCTAGGGACCAGGAAGAAGCCATGAGTAATGGGGATGTCCTATGGACGAATCTTATCCAGGTTGTGCAAGTCCAAATCTGCCCATTTCTTGAACAGTCTTGTGAATATGCCTGTGTGGACTGTTTTCTGATGCTGTCCCTCTCCTGGTCTCACACTAACTGCATGGCCTCCTGTCACTGTGAACTGTGGCCTGGTCCCAGTTTGTATCATTAAATTGGCCCTTTAATTCCCCTGCTCTGGGACTCTGCTGTCTTGCCTGACTTCCTTTTCTGAGGGACAGGGTGGGGCTACAGGTAGTCTTCTGGCAGGAGAGGGCCTGGGCCTGGGCAGCATACACATACAAAGATCTAGTCATGCCAAACCAGAGTTAGTTATAGACTTGCCCTGGATGAACCCAGCTGTTACTGGGCCAGGGCAGATGTCAGTTTCAGCATTGGCTCTAACCATTTATATCCCTTGGCATCCAGCCTGCAAGATCTCCAAACTTGAATCCTGTCCCCAGCTTAGGCTTAGTGACCTACCCTGTAAGTGTTGCATTTAGTCCTTAAGCAAGACAGAGCTACTGGGCTGAGGATTATAGTCTAAAGAGTAACAGTATGGTCTGGGCATCTAGGGTCTGGACTAGCTATGGCCTTGGTAAAATAACGTATCTGTACTGTGAAGGTAGTAGAAACTACTACTGCTCTCAGCCTTGAGAGTGTTACCTGCTATTTTGCCATTTTTCACATAAAACTTACACGTAAGAGATTCCTACTAATAAAAATATTTAACTTTACATTTGTTTATAAGTACATGCTTTTAAAGTAGGAAACTTCAAAGTATTTCTGAATTTGAAAAATCACGGGTTTGACCGGGTATGGTGGCACATGCCTTTAATTCCAGCGCTTCAGAGGCAGAAGCAGAGGCAGGTTGATCTCATAGTAAGTTCTAGGCTACAGGGAGACCCTATCTCAAAAAGGCAAGGAAGAAGAAAAATCACAGGTTCACATACATCTTTATGTGCTTAAAAGTGGCCATGTAGAAACAAAAGATTCTAGATAACCAAGAGTGTCAGAGAGCATGTAAGAAGAGAGCATGTGGGCTGGAGAGATGGCCTAGCGGTTAAGAGCGCCGACCGCTCTTGCAGAGGACCCAGGTTCGATCCCCAGCACCCACATTGCGGCCGAGAACCGTCTGAACCTCCAATTCCAGGAGAACTCCAGTTCCAGGGGAATCTGACACCTTCTTCTGACCTCCGCGGCACTGCACGACACGGGTGCATGCAGACAGTACATTCATACACATACAGAAATAAAATTTAAAAAAAAAGACACTAATTAAAAAAAAAAAAAAGAGCAGGCAGAGGCTGTGATCATGATCAAAGACGATGTCCACTTCCTGCAACATGCTCATTGTTTCTGAGGGATTCTCCCTTCTCGATGGGCTTTTAGGGTCCAAGAAAGAAGTTTGGTATATGTTTTCACCTCTTCTCATCCATGCCACAAAGGAGTGAGGAAACCTGTGGATTCTGCTTTACTTTCAGTGCTGTAGTGTTTACTTGCACCAGTCAAAGGAAGGGACCATTGAGGTCAACAGACTTTGTAGGGAATCCTAATTGAGTGTGATAAACTTTCAGGGCCTTGGAGATAGGAAAGCATGTCTTCAGCCCACCCAGACTCCCAGAGATCCAGAAAACTGAGGAATCTGATCTGGCAAGAGTCCCTTCCCACAGAGCCTAGGGACTAGCATTGCTCACTCTCAAGAGGGGAGCGACTGCTCCAGCTGTGAAGAATGAAAGGCCTAAACTTGGGGCCCCAAAGTGGCAAAAGCCCAGGATCAGAGGTCCAGAGCTATCCTGCTGTGCAATACAGCATTCATTGGCTGCTACTAGGGCAACGACCAGAGCCTGGTATATACCTGGCTCACAGAGATGACATCAGGCAGAGGCTTTAGTGTCTGGCTTTTATTGGTTGCTTGTGTTTTCTCAAACCCAGCATTAAAAAAGTCACCTGAGGTGGTAGTTTTAATCAGAGGTGGAGATGGGGATGTAACCCATCCCTTGGGGTAGGATGCCAACATGACATGACAGGTCCTTCACATGTAGTACCAGGCTAAGAGTCCAGCAACCAGGGCCACACTGGCAGCCAGAACAAACTGGAGGCTGGGCTTCCTCAGCACAGCCATGGCTGACTGGAAGGGGCAGCTGCTGCCCTCCAGGGCACCTGCATGCAACACAATAGGAGACAGGGCGTCAGTGGAGGTCAGTGACACACCCACCCAGAAATGATAGCTCAGGACTCACAACCTACCTTTGTCTTGCTGAGCAGCATAAAAGGGGCATTTGCTTATGTCTCCCTTCCCATCATGCACAGGGAGCTTGTCCTCCAGGGAGTCTCTGGCCAGCATGGAGCCAGCCTGGTCTAGTTCACTGAATATCTGAGGAGCAGAAATCAACTGAGCCATCCCTGAACCATGCAAATACCTGCTTTTGGAACAGAAACTCACCCTGCCCACCACCCAGAGGAACTGGAGCTAGGTACACTTGCCCAGGGCTGCAAACTAGCTGAGCAAGCAGTCAGAAAACTGAGTACTATCTTGTACCTCTTTGTAGGAGGTCATGCCACAGTGCCGCTAATTCCACTCTGAATGTCCACAGCTTTTCTCCCTGATACTTGGGTGCTGATCTGGGATTCTGGGGACAGAAACCCGCCTCTGGATGTTCAGCTCCACCTAAAGGCTACTTGTGAACTTAATTTACTTCTTATTTCCTGACAAATTGGGCTCTAAATTTACCAAGCAATGTTTTTTAAACCAGTTCTTGCTACAAAAGGAGGAAATTACCAGTTCCTCAAGCCCAGCATCCTTTGATAAGAGGAAGAGTGCTCCTTTCTCAGCCCCACTGTATGTGCTGGGGCCTTGTCCTTTCTTTCCATTACTATCCAAAAGCCTCAAGCCAGGCCTTCATCTGAGAGCCACACACTGGCCCATGCCCTTTGATAGCTAATTTGATTACCTTATCTTTCTCGGGCATGCAGGGGCTCATTTCTCATCCCCTCTCAAAGGAAGCTTTGGATTTGCTCCCTATTAAAGCATTTCTCTGAGGTGCATCGCCCAAGGTCAGCCCCCAGGTACCTGCATATTGTATTCAAAGGCTTTGTTAGCCTCTTCCACAATCCTCTCTTTGGTCTTCAGGTTCAGGTCTAAAGCATTCATCCTGGCCCGGTAGAACTGCTTGAACTGCTGGGCATTGTCCACATGCTCAAACAGGTAGAACTGGGTCCCTTCCCCAGTGCTGGGGAGTTTCAGTGCCCGCTGGGCTACCTTCTTGAGCACCTGGCCCCCTGAGAGGTCCCCCATGTAACGAGTGTAAGCATGGGCCACCAGGAGCTCCGGTTCATTCTGCCCTATGTAGTGGATCCGGTCCACGTACTTCTGGGCGGCCTCGGAGCACTTCACCTGCTCCTCCCAGTTTTCACCAAAGAAATACTCCATGTCCTTGGTCAGTGCCTCCTTCCGGTGCAGCTCCGTAGGGAAATATAGGGGGGCGAAGGCTGGGTGGTCTTTGTTGCGGTCCATTTCCTCCTCAAGGGCAGAGTATGTAAAGTAAAGTGCAGTAGTGGCCAGCTGTGGGGGTGTTGGAGATGATTGGAAAGGGCTATAGGCCAGGTCAGCAGGACCACATCATCTTGAAATGATTAGAGAAAAAGCTGCTCGCCCAGTTCCCAAAGACCCAACCTATGATCCTTTTTTTTTTGTCTTTTCGAGACAGGGTCTCCTTGCAGCCCCAGCTGTCCTGGAATTCACTCTGTAGACCAGGCTGGCCTTGAACGCACAAAGATCTGCCTGCCTCTGCCTCCCAAGTGCTAGGACTAAAGGCGTGCGCCACCATGCCCAGCCCTGGGATCCATTTTTATACAGTGAACTACTTAACAAACCTAGGAAGTTTTCTGTACCATATATATATATATATATATATAAAATTTTCTTATTTATTTTACAGGGTCTCCCTTTAGTCCCAGCTGGCCTGGAGCTATGTAGACTAGGCTGGCTTTGAACTCACAGAGCTCCTTCTGCCTCTGCCTCCTGAGTGCTGGGATTAAAGGCATGTGCCACCATGCCCAGCATGTTTCTGTACTTCTTAAAAGAAATGGCATTGTATTTTTGCTATTTTTGCTTTCCCTTGTTATCATTATGCTAGTCTGTAGCCCTAGCTGGTCTGGAACTCATTCTGTAGACCAGGCTGGCCTGGAATTCACAGAGATCCGCCTAGGATTAAAGGCGTGTGCCACCACGCCCAGCCTTCATTATGCTATTCTATTTAGGCCAGGAGAGCCACAGCTTAACACTAAGCAAGGGGGGGGTGGGGGAGGGAGAGTGGCATATCCCTGTGATCCCCAGCACTCAGGAAGCTAAGACAGAGGGATCCAAGGTTGGAAGCCAGCCTGGACTACATAGGCAGACTCTGTCTCTAATATTAAAAGGCTGAGCTTCTCCTTCAGAGTCACTGCAGGACAACTACCTCAGAGAACTAAGGCAACCCCACCTCCTACCCCCTGGAACCCAACCTCATCTGACTGAGGGCACAAACCTTAAATAGCTCCTTCTTAATGTTTCCTTTCAAGAAGTCCTTGACAAACTGGGTATTTTCTGCCCGGTCATGTGCTTCCTTGGTCCCTTCCTTCAGGAGCTCAGAGAGGTCTGCCATTCTGTGGAGATGGGTTTTGTAAGTTAGTCTTTTCTGGCCCCTCAAAAGGACCACAGGGAAAAAGACTGTTTAGACCCCAGGTGACCACTTGCTGGACTGGAAGCAGGGACTGCTCAGACAGTTCAACACAAACAGGTTGGCCTTGTCACTGAGCAAAAGGCAAACAAACATGACAATCTGCCAGGAGGATGACTGTCTCTTCAAGAATATCTGGATCCATGTGTCCACATCTTGACTCCTCTGTAAGAGGAACCTGGTTGGATTCCCAGCACCCACATGGTGATTTAACAACTGTAATTCCAGTTCTAGGAAATCTGACGCCCTCTTCTGGCCTCTCCAGGCATGGCACACACAGGGGCACTTGCAGACATACAGGCAAAACACATTAAAATATCCATTAAGAATAAAAACATTTCAGAAGACTGCTGCTTAATAAAAAAATAAAATAAAAACATGGGGCTGGAGAGATGACTCAGTGGTTAAGAGCACTGACTGCTCTTGCAGAGGACCCAGGTTGGATTCCCAGCACCCACATGGCAGCTAAGAACCTTCTTTAAGTCCAGTTTCAGGGGAATCCAATGCCCTCTTCTGACCGCCTCGGAAATACACAACATGGGTGCACCAACGTACATGCAGACAGTACACTCATACGCATTAAAAAATAAAAACATACGGGCTGGAGAGATGGCTCAGTGGTTAAGAGCACTGACTGTTCTTGCAGAGGACCCGGGTTCGATCCCCAGCACCCACATGGCTGCTAAGAACCATCTTTTTTTTTTTTTTTGGTCTTTTCGAGACAGGGTCTCCCTGTAGCCCCAGCTGTCCTGGAACTCACTCTGTAGACCAGGTTGGCCTTGAACTCACAAAGATCCGCCTGCCTCTGCCTCCCAAGTGCTAGGATTAAAGGCGTGCGCCACCACACCCGGCTGCTAAGAACCATCTTTAACTCCAGTTCCAGGGTAATCCGACACCCTCTTCTGACCCCGCAGCATTGCACGACACAGGTGGACCAACCTACATCCAGACAGTACATTCATACACATAAAAAATAATAAATAAGAGGCAGAGGCAGGTGGATCTCTGTGAATTCAAAGCCAGCCTGGTCTACAGAGTGAGCTCCAGGACAGGACTAAAGGGAGACCCTATCTCAAAAAGACAGACAAAAAACCAACATACATTAAGCCGGGCATGGTGGCATATGCCTTTAATCCCAGCACTTGGGAAGCAGAGGCAGGTGGATCTCTGCGAGTTCAAGGCCAGCCTGGTCTACATAGAGAGTTCCAGGACAGCTGGGACTAAAGGGAGACCCTGTCTCAAAAAGACAAAAAACCAATTCCCAGCATCACATGGTGGCTAAAAATTTTAACTCCAGTTCCTAGGGATCCAATGCCTTCTCACCTCTGCAGGTAATGCATGACACAGGTACACTTATACACATGCAGGCAGTACATACATACACATAAAATAACATTTTAAAATTAAAAAAAATTAATGGGGCTACAGAGATGGTTAAGCGCAATGGTTGCTTTTGTAGAGAACCAGGGTTCAATTTCTGGCATCCACTTGGCAGCTAAAAACCATTCTTAATTCCAGTTCCAGGGGAATCTGACACCCTTCTAGCTTCTTGCACACAATGCACGAAAGGGGTCCATCACACACACACACACACACACACACACACACACACCACACACACTGTACGATAATATGCATGCAACACACTTCATACACACACAAAATAAATTTTTGTTTCTGTTTTTTTAAGGGTGGTCTCCTGGTAACTTCTAGCTCTCCTGGAACTCATGTATTAGACTTGGCTGGCCTTAACTCACAAAAAATCGCCTCCCTCTCCCTCCCAAGTGCTGGGATTATAGGCATGCACCAATCCAAGCTGTTTTTTTTTAAAAAAATACTTTTTTTTTTTTTTTCTTTTTGAGACAGGGTCTCCCTTTAGTCCCAGCTGGAGCTATGTAGACCAGGTGGGCCTTGAACTCACAAAGATCCACCTGCCTTTGCCTCCCAAGTGCTAGGATTAAAGGCGTGCACCACCACACCCAGCCAAAAAATAACTTTCTTAAAAAAGAAAAGGCTGCCCCAGAGTGGAGTTCAGGGTCCACATTTGAGGGGAAGATGACAGGGTGAACGGTACCTGCTCTCTCTCTTTTTTTTTAAATTTATATTATTTTTATTTATTTTATTTTTGTATGTGTATGAGGTGTACTGTCTGCATGTAGGTTTGTGCCACCCTGTTGCGCAATGCCGCGGATGGGTCGAGAAGGTCAGGGTTGTTGGAATTCCCCTGGAACTGGAGTTCTCCTAACCTGGACGTTTTGGAGTTACAGACGGTTTCTTAGCCCCACCATGTGGTGCTGAGATCTAACCTGTGGTCTTCTGCCAAGGAGCAGTGGGTGCCTTAACTGCTAGCGTCTCTCCAGCCCCATTAACTTATATTATTTTATGTGTAGGAGTACAGCAAGAGGGTATCAATCCCTGAAAGCTATGATCTTAAAAGTTCTTAGTCACCATGGTTCTGGATCAAACCCGGTCCCCATGCAGAGTAGTGTCAGCAGACTACTATTAACGTACTGAGGCCATCTCTCCAGCCTGTACATTTTTGTTTTTCTCTTAAAAATCAAGAAAAACAAAAGGGTTTTTTTTTTTTTTAATTTAATTGTTTATTATGTATTTTTTTTAATAGTTTATTGATGATTTTTGCTTTCATACATTTTTTCCAATTCAAGTCAGGCTTATTTCCCTTTCCCTCCCCCTCACCCCCAAAACCCCATCCAGATCATGCATTGCTGCCATAATGTGCCTGCATTTTTCTCTAGTTTTTTCATTTTTAGCTATAAGTGATAATCCATGAGTACAAGCATCCTTCATGCAAAACCTATCTGCAGGCTGTTGTGCCCAAACACCTACAGCCCCACCATCCAGTGGGGGGTGACAGGTTGTTTGTTCAATCAAGTTGATCAAATGAGTGTCCAGACTACATTGCTGTAGTTTCACCATTCACCCCAATCGCAGCCCTTACATTCTACCACGCCCCCTCTTCCGCAGGTTGTTCCCTAGGCTTAGAAAAGGGGCACAGGTGGATCAGAGGTAAAACAGTCCACTCTCTCTGGAGCTGTTGACTTGGACTCTGGTCAATTCTGGCTGTTTCCTTTCATGGGCTGACAGTTTGTCCAGGAATAACCTTTCGATCCTGGCCTGGCGCGTTATGGCCCCACTTAGGGTTTTTAGGTCTTTTTGAGACAGGGTCTCCCTTTAGTCTTAGTTGGCCTGGAACTCACTCTGTAGACCAGGCTGGCCTTGAACTCAAAGAGATCCACCTGCCTCTGCCTCCCAAGTGGTAGGATTAAAGGCATGCACCACCACACCCAGCACCACTTAGGTTTTTAAGAAAAGAGATAACCTCAGTACTCTTTCAGTACTCCCAGCAGCATCTGGCCTGCCTCCTTGGGTAAGATTACAGAGTGGTACAAACTACATGGTGGAACAGCCCAGGATGAATACAGGGTCCTCCAGTGCCAACCAAATACCCCAATGCCTATGATAACCATTCCTCAGTACCACCAACAGATTAAACCAGCCATGCTGGGCAGGCAGGAGCTGAGTCCCCTTGCTGAAATGCACCCAGTTCCCATCACTCACTTGATATGGTTTTCCTTTTCTGGGGCCATGGAGTTCTTTTTCTCTGACTCATCTACCCCCTCTGAGGTTTCCACTTCTGAAGACATTGTTGCTGAGTGGTTCGAGCTGCCCTCACTCTGGTCCTGTAGAGACACAAGGAGCTTGTGATTCCATACTTTTTGACAAGCACTTTCCCAAGTGTCCCATTCTGCTCTCTTTTGAGCCAATATGATAGAACAAGACTGTTTTCACAATAAAGTTCTGCCATTACTGGGACCATATAAGAATATGGACAAATATGAATATAGACAGCATTGTAATGATGCTGAACTTGTTCTTAGGCAATACACACTGACATTCAGACATAAATGGGCACGCCTTCTACAATTACTGTCAGTACTTCAGAAGGATGTGTATGGGACATATATCTATGTAAATAGGTAGAGAGGGATTTTGGAGAATGTTCAAAGCGAGAAATCAAATAAGGCAAAATTCTGACAGCCTGGTTAAAAGATATATAAAAGTTCTCTGTCTTATACCCAAATAAAAAGCTACCAAAAGCATAAAAGAAAGATACATTTTTTAAAAAAGATAAAAGTGCTGAGGCTGCTCTCAGCTCAAATAGCAAAGAAAGGTTTTCATTTCACCGTGTTTCATACCTACTGGCTGCTGAGCAGCCTTGTGCAGATAGTGGCAGCAGGGTATTGGCTGGAATTTAGTTAGCCAGGCTATGCCTAGCAGTTCCATTGTAGAACAACAGAGAGCAGCTCACAAGGTGCCCAACAAGTCTGCATCAGCTCCAAGTGAGTCACCTAGCAAGCAAAATGTCCCCAGCCTACTCAGTACTCTGCTAAAATGCAGAAATAGTAAGTTGGCTGATAACTCCCATTGCCTGCTTCAAGGCTCAACCTTCATCAGCTAGGGAAATATAGTCCTGTAACACAATAAGCTCAATCTCTATCCCTGGAGGTTTCCACTGTAGCAGTGGAGTGGATAGGGGCACTTGGAGAACTTTCTAGATGAACAGTGTGGCCCAATTTCACAAAATAATAAAGTCACTCACAAAGGCGTAACTGCCAGCACTGGAGGCAAAGCCTGGTGCTTGTACTTTGAGCTTTAGTGAAATCTGAGAATTCTCAAAAAAATAAAACAGCACAGTATAAAACAGAACATTCTCTTAATTCTAAGGCAAACATTTATTCCTGCACAATAATAATGAATTGTCTGGTACACAAAGCTGTCCATTAGAATGCAGAGGCATACAGTTACCCAAAATGGCATATAAGCCTAGCCTTTATAAAGGTAATGCACACCTTTATTTCTAACACTTCGGAGTCAAAGGCAGGGAGATCTCTGTGAGATCAAGGCCAGCCTGGTCTATATAGAGAATTACAGGTCAGTTGGGGCTAAAGGGAGACCCTGTGTCAGAAAACAACAAAAATGGGCTGGAGAGATAGCTCAGGGTTAAGAGCACTGCCTGCTCTTACAGAGATCCCAGTTCACTTACCAGCACCTAAGTGGCAGCTAATAACTGTCCTTAACTCTAGTTCCAAGGAATCCAATACCACCTTCTGGCCTCTGCAGGCACTGCATGACACTGATACACTTAACATATATGCAGGCAAAACACTCACACACACAAGAATAAATAAATAAGATTAAAATAAAAAAAGTGGAACATAGAGAGGCTTCCTGGAAAAGGACCCTCAACAACAAAAAGGATTCAAGATTAGGGAGGGGCCCTGAAGATCAAAGAACAATATGTAAAAGATAGTACAAAGCTGTTATTGTGAATCCCTTAACAGGTTCTAGAATTAACCTACCATTTTTTTTCAGACTTTGGAATTTTTGGTATACAGGTAGAGGGTATGTATGCATATTTTAGAGTAATATAAAATCAAACGAATGAGAAAAAAAAAAAAAGATAGTACAAAGTTGCCTAGCTGTATTTCCTCTCACTAAGAGACTGCAACAAGCTTTGCCAGTAGTGGGGAAGCCTTACATGGTTTTTTTTTTTTTTTTTTTTTTTTGCCTTTTTGAGACAGGGTCTCCCTGTAGCCCCAGCTGTCCTGGAACTCACTCTGTAGATCAGGCTGGTCTTGAACTCACAAAGATCTGCCTGCCTCTGCCACAACGCCCGGCCCTACATGGGTCTTCTAAGGACCCGCACACAACTGACTTACATGCTTAGGATCCCAGAACCAGAGAGGCAGAGCGGCAGAGGATCACTGCAAGTTCAAGACAGGCTAGCAGGGCCATAGACTGAGACTCTCACAAAACAAAAACAAAACAAAAACAAACAGAAAGGATGGGAGAGAAGAAATATTCCTTAAAAATTATTCATAGCAATTGTTACTAAAATAAATAATAAACACTAGAAAACAAATTATATAACCTAGCAGGCAAGGATTGGGCTATTTAAAGGACAGTAAACAATGGAATGTTGGCACAGCTCCAACAAGCTGATAAGCTGCATTCATAGAACAATCTATGTTAAGAAAAAGAAAAAAATCCAGCCAGGAGTAATGGCACATGCCTCTTATTCCCAGCACTTGGGAGGCAGAGGCAGGTGGATCTCTGTGAAATGGAGGCCAGCCTGGTCTGCACAGAAGTTCTAGGCCAGATGGGGCTATATGGAGACCCTGTCTCACAAATACAGAGACACACACACACACACACACACACACACACACACGCGCGCGCGCACACACACCAAACAAAATCAAAACAACTAAAACTATGTACAATAATAACAGTATAGGGATGGGGATATAACTCAGAGATAGAGCAAAGTGCTTGCCTGGTATTCACATAGCCCTGGATTCCATTCTCAGCACTCGAGTGAGTGTTCTAGTTTGCTTCTCTATTCCTGTGACAAAACACTGACCAATACCAACTTGGGGAAGAACAGTCTTACTAATCTTATATCTCCCAGGTCACAGTTCATCACTTAGGGACCCCTAGGTACAAACTGAGGGCAGGAACCTAGAGGCAGGAGCTGAAGCACAGTCCATAGAAGAACGATGCTTACTGGCTTGCTTCCCTGGCCCATGCTCAACCTGCTTTTTTTGGTCTTTTTGAGACAGGGTCTCCCTGTAGCCCCAGCTGTCCTGGAACTCACTCTGTAGACCAGGCTGGCCTTGAACTCACAAAGATCCGCTTGCTTCTGCCTCCAGAGTGCTAGGATTAAAGGCGTGCGCCACCATGCCCAGCTGGAGCCACCACTTTTAAATTGTTAAACTACCAATACCCTGAAAGCGCAGAGACAAATGAAAGCAATTGCTNGTGTATGAATGTAGTGTCTGCATGCAGGTCTGTGCACCCATGTCGTGCAATGCCGCGGAGGTCAGAAGAGGGTCTCGGATTCCCCTGGAACTGGAGTTCTCCTGGAATTGGAGTTACAGACGGTTTTAGCCGCCATGTGGGTGCTGGGGATCGAACCCGGGTCCTCTGCAAGAGCGTCGGTGCTCTTAACCGCTAGGCTATCTCTCCAGCCCCTCAACCTACTTTCTTATACAACACATAATAACTTGCCCAGGGTTTGCACTGCCCACAATACACAATAACTTGGGCCATCCCACATCATTCAACACTCAAGGAAATATTCAACAGACATGTCCCAAATTACTCAACAATCAAGAAAATACTCTACAGACATGGCCACAGACCAGTCCAAAGGAGGCAATTTTCCAATTGAGGTTCCCTCAACCTGTGTGTCAAAATGACACTAAAGCTATGGGGGGGGGGGAGTTTAAGCATAGTAACAATGAAAGAGAATGGGGAAAGCTCTGAAATCTTGGGTTTGGTTGGATACCTTAACCAACTGGCTGCTGCTTTTATATAAAGTAGCTTGATCCTATTGGAAGGAAAAAAGGGAAGGTAAAAAGGAAATTCAGAGATAGGAACTGTTTGTTATAGGCAAACCAGCCAAGATCTGCCTTGAACTAGTCAACAGAAGTCAGTCCCTAGCCTCTCACAAGTTCCAGGAAGGTCACTCTCCCCTCTCTCTTTCCTACTTTCCAAAAACTGTGACCACTACCTCCATAATTCTCATACTTCCAGGTGTTTGTCATATTAGCTACAGTTTTCATTTCAATAATAGATTTGAGCAAAGCAGCAAGTTCCTATTACAGAGACTTCCAGCAATTTTCTAGGACCCACCTAGAAAATCCAGAATACCCATCTCAAAGGTGCTGCTACCGTAAATTACTGTCTCAAGGCACAGGGGCTTCTGAAATAACACAAGTTATTATTAAAAAAAAAACAAAAACCTTCATGGAGACTTAATTGCAGTAAATTTCACAAGGTTAAGTAGACTAGAGAACTGCTGTCAAGCAGAAACATAACCTAAGGACTATGTTAGGATTCATTTCCCATTTGTTGATTTAAAGAACAACAGTAAAGAGTTTTATTCATTCTGACTGAAGGAGGTGGTTGCAGAGCTCAGCCAGAAGAGGGGAAGCAGTAACAGGAGGACCTGCTCCCTGTAATTAGAACAATGCTGCGAGCCTGCCTCACTGGGTAGGGACAATCAGCAATAACAAGTTGATGCCCATGACACGAATTATTGAACATGCATAGGGACACTAAGACGCTGCTCAGAGAATTCTGCATCAAGACTTGGTCACAGTTCCCTACTTGAACACTTTTCTTTTGGGCATCAGGCTTATCGTCATACTCTGTATAGAATTGGCACCATATCACTACCTGTGATCGTCCCCAGTTAAACCAGAAGCTGCGTACAGGACAGATCAAGATTTTCCCTTAGAC
Organism: Rhizomys pruinosus; assembly: GCA_009823505.1. NCBI lineage: Eukaryota > Metazoa > Chordata > Mammalia > Rodentia > Spalacidae > Rhizomys > Rhizomys pruinosus. The sequence continues at coordinate 628,859 of VZQC01000127.1, read as the reverse complement.
TCAGTTTATCAAGGTCCAGTATTACAGCCCAGCACCCTATGGAGCCTGAATATTTATTTATTTAATTTTATTTTAGGTATTGTTGAGACAAGGTCTCCCTGTAGCCTTTGTAGCAGGCTGGCCTTGAGCTTCCAGAGATCTGTCTGCCTTTGCCTCCCCTGTCCTGAACCTGAGTTATAACTGATACGATGAACACATAAGATTCATTGTGAATACAGACTAAATGAGGGTTGTGTATTGTGGTACACACACGCAAGCACAATAATGCTAGTTTTTGGTTGGGTACCATGTCTCTAACCAGTATGAAATCCGATTTTCATCCTCAGATCTAACTCAACTCTTTACAAGTTTTTATTTTTCTTTTATTTGTATGAGGGTCTTGCCTGCGTGTAAGTGCAACACATGCATTCCATGCCTGTGAAGACCCAAAAGAAGGCATTGAATCCCCTGGAACTGGAGTCTACCATGTGGGTGCTAGAAACTAAACCCAAGTCCTCTGTAAGAGCATCCTGTGCACTCTCTCTCTCCTCTCTTTCTCTCTCTCTCTTGGTCTTTATTTTGAGATGGTCTTCCTGTAGGCCCCAGCTGGCCTGGAACTTACTCTGTAGACCAGACTGGCCTTGAACTCACAGAGACCCACCTGCCTCTGCCTCCCAAGTGCTAGGATTAAAGGTGTGCGGGATGGTTCTTAGCCACCATATGGATGCTGGGAATTGAACAGTCAGCCCTCTTAACCGCTGAGCCATCTCTCCGTGTTCATAAGTGTTTTGTCTGCATGCATGCAAAATGCACCCTTGTGTTGACCGCATTGACCGCAAAGGTCAGAAGATGGCATCAGATCTCCTGGAACTTCAGTAATGGATCTTTTTTTTTTTTTTTAATTTTTTTTTTATTATTTATTTATTTTTGTATGTGTATGAATGTACTGTCTGCATGCGGGTCTGTGCACCCGTGTCGTGCAATGCCGCGGAGGTCAGAAGAGGGTCTCGGATTCCCCTGGAACTGGAGTTCTCCTGGAATTGGAGTTACAGACGGTTCTTAGCCGCCATGTGGGTGCTGGGGATCGAACCCGGGTCCTCTGCAAGAGCGTCGGTGCTCTTAACCGCTAGGCTATCTCTCCAGCCCCCAGTAATGGATCTTTGTGAGTTCAAGACCAACCCGGTCTACATAGCGAGTTCCAGGACAGCCTGAGCTACAGGGAGACCCGGTCTCAAACAGACCAAAAAAAAAAAAAAAATAAAGCCAACATTAAAGCCAGGCATGGTGTCCCATGCCTTTAATCCTAGCACTCAGGAGGCAGAGGCAGGCGGATCTCTGTGAGTTCAAGGCCAGCCTGGTCTACAGAGTGAGTTCCAGGTCATCTAGAGCTACAGAGAGACCCTGTCTCAAAAAAAAAAAAAAATTAAGTAACTCAGAAAGACACATTTTTATTCACTATAGTCATGGTGGTATATAAAAGATCAACAGATCTTATTCTTCCTGCCCAAGTGAAACTCAGTACCCTTTGGCCAACATGTCCTCTAACTCGTGTGTGTGTGTGTGTGTGTGTGTGTGTGTGTGTGTGTGTGTGTTGGATTCCCCTGGAAATGGAGTCAAAGATGGTTCTTAGCCGCATGGGGATGCTGGGAATCCAACCTGGGTCCTCTGCAAGAGCAGTTGGTGCTCTTAACCACTGAGCCATCTCTCCAGCCCCAACATCTCCTCTTTCTTTCACTATCTCCCTACCCAGTCCTCTAATAACCACCTTTTTCCTCTCCCTTTTCTTTCTATTCTTCTCTTTCTTCTTTCTCTCTCTCTCTCTCTCTCTCTCTCTCTCTCTCTCTCTCTCTCTTTCCCTCCCTCCCTCTCTCTCTTTCTTTCTTTCTTTCTCTTTTTGAGACAGGGGCTCACCTTTTCCTCTCCATTTCTCTCTCCTCTCCATTTCTCTCTCCTCTCCCTCTCCCTCTTCCTTTTCTTTTCTTTTCTTTCCTTTTCTTTCTGAGACAGGGGCTCCCTGTAGTCCCAGCTGTTCTGGAACTTACTATGTAGACCAGGCTAGTTCGAGCTCACAAATATTCGCCTCCCTCTGCCTCCTGAGTGCTGGGATTAAAGGCGTGCACTACCACCCCCAGCTCTCCTCTCCATTTCTATGAGTTTATATATAAATCATGCAGTGTTTTGATGGCTAGGTTATTTCATTGAGCATAATGTCCTCTAGATTCATTCACATTGTGGTAGATGTCAGAATTTTCTCCTTTATTAAGGCTGAATAGAATACTGATAAACAGTAGTGTGTATAACTCATATTTTAATATTTACTTATTTATTTATTTTGGTCTTTTGGAGACAGGGTCTCCCTGTAGCCCCAGCTGTCCTAGAACTCACAAAGATCGGCCTGCCTCTGCCTCCCAAGTGCTAGGATTAAAGGTGTGCGCCACCACGCCCAGCATAACTCATATTTTTAAAATTATCTGTTGAACTTCAGTTGTTTCCTTTTTTTTTTTTAATTTTATTTATTTTTGTGTGTGTGTGAATGTACTGTCTGCATGTAGGTTTGTGCCTCAGAGGTCAGAAGAGGGTGTCGGATTCCCCTGGAACTGGAGTTCTCCTGGAATTGGAGTTTCAGACGGTTCTTGGCCGCCATGTGGGTGCTGGCGATCTAACCTGGGTCCTCTGTAAGAGCAGTAGGTGCTCTTAACCGCTAGGCCATCTCTCCAGCCCCCCCCCCCGTTTCTTTTTTAATTAATTTATTTTTATTTTATGTGTATGAGCGTATTACTTGCACGTATGTAAGTGTACCCACCTCATGCAGTACCCAAAGAAGAAAGAAGAGAGAGCTGGATACCCTGGTGCTGGAAACTGAACCTGGATCATCTGTGCTCTTAATCGTTGAGCCATTTCTCCAGTCACTTCCTCATCTATAAAACTTTAGGCTAAGGCCAGGCACAGTGGTTCACACCTTTAATCCCAGCACTCGGGAGGCAGAGGCAGGCGGATCTCTATGAGTTCAAGGCCAGCCTGGTCTACATAGTGAGTTCTAGGCCAGCTGGAGCTACAGGAAGAGCCCATCTCAAAAAGATCAAAGAAAAAAAAAAAATGCTGCCTCAAATACTGATCTCTTTTGAGAAAATTGCTGGTAAGAATAAGCAGCTGGCCTGGTGTGGCGTCCCATGCCTTTAATCCTAGCACTTGGGAGGCAGAGGCAGGGGAATCTTTGTGAGTTCAAGGCCAGCCTGGTCCACAGACTGAGTTCTAGGCCAGCTGGAGCTACAGGGAGACCCTGTCTGGAAAAGACAAAAATAAATAAATAAATAAATAAAAATGCAGCTGGCAAAGCCCTGAGTTCAATCCCCAGCCAAGTTTAGTAAACTGGGCATGGTGACACATGCCTATAATCCCAGAACTTCAGTAGTTCAAAGTCATCCTCAGATATATAGGAGTTCAAGGCCATGGTATACCTGAGACCCTGTCTCAAAACAAAATAAAAACAAATGAGCAGCTGAATGATTATGAAACACTGAGGAAGAATGAGAAGTCCAGCAAATTCACAGATAATTCTGGGCATGTCACACCAAACATCCTCCTGTGGTATTGTGAGGTTAAGACATGTGACCAAGACAGAACCATAGGTTCCCCTCAATGCTGGCTCAGGTAAATGCTGGGGGCAGTAGGCCACCAAGTCAGCTCTAACCCAACAAGGCATTTGATAACAGGGGCCTCAAAACTACAAAGAAACCACATTATTTAAGTTAATAGTTCTGAGTTTCTAGAACAAATGGCCCAAGGTCTCTGAACTCTGGCACTGCCAATCCTCAGGAAATCTGCTACGTAAGTTTCACTCTGTCTTTATTTCAATTTGTCTTTTGGGAATCTAATCCCACAGTTCATTGAACTGATGACTATTAACCTCTTGATAAAGACCAGGATCTGACAGGAAATCCTGGAAAAGTAAAGACTCTAAGACAAAAAACTAAGTCAGATTTATGAAACACATACTTGCAAATATGGGCAAGAAACAAGATAGGCAACTCTACAGGCTAGGGATCCATACTGCAGTAGAACACTTTCCTAGTATGCTCGAGGTCCTAAATTCTACCCCCAGCATTGAAAAAAAAAAAAAAAAAAAAAAAGTACAAAAAACCCCAAGCTGGGGGTGGTAGTGTAATACCTACAATCTCAGCATTGGGGAGGCTGAACCAGGAGGATCACAAGTTCAAAACCAGCCTGAACTACAGTGAGACCCTGTCTCAAAATAAGAAAAACAACAAAAGTAGGCTAAAGGTACCAGCCTCAATAAATGGCATCACACACTGAGAAAGAGACTGGAATTTACTGTTGGCATGATTAGGAGTCCTAGTACAGTTTTCCTAATCGCCTAGCATGTGTGAGATGTTAGGTTCTATCCTAGAGGCTCACAGGAAATTCAAAGAGATAAAGAGCTTGCCTTCCAACAACAAACGACCCTGTTCCCCGATTAGCACCTCCCATTATAGAAGATAGCAGGTCCTAAGAAGCATGGAAGGTCCAGCTGGGTCCCTGGCTGCATTCTAAAATGATTTGGGTAGGAATCTTTAAAGGACAAAGCCTATAGAAGAAATGATGAAGAAACCACCTATCAACGACAGAAACTATTAAGAAAAAGCTCTGCCAACTTTGAACAAGCTTGAAACCACGTGTCCTATGGACAGCCATTCATTTTCTTTTACCTAGGCTTCAGTTTCTATCAAAATAACTGTAGGGGGCTGGAGAGATGGCTCAGTGGTTAGGAGCACTGGCTGTTCTTGCAGAGGACCTGGGTTCGATTCCCAGCACCCACATGATGGCTAACAACCATCTATAACTCCAGTTCCAGGGGATCCAACACCTTCTTCTGAAAAAACAAAAGACAAAAAACAAAAAAATTGTAGGGCTGGAAAGATGGCTCATCAGTTAAAGAGCACTAGCTGCTCTTGTAGAGGATCTGGGTTCGGTTCCCAGTACCCACACAGCAGCTAACAACTTCAGTTCTACAGGATTTGACACCCTCTTCTGACCTCCGAATACTGCATGACACAACTGCACTTACATATATGAAGGCAATACACTCAAACACATAAAATAAAAACAAGATCATGAGTCATAAGATCAAGATACTTTTTCTTTTTTTTTTTTTAATCTTTTTGAGACAGGGTCTCCCTTTAGTCCCAGCTGGCCTGGAGCTCCCTACATAGAACAAGCTGGCCTTGAACTCAAAGAGATCCGCCTGCCTCTGCCTCCCGAGTGCTGGATTACAGGTGTGTGTCACCACACCCACCCAAGATCAAGGTACATTTTATACATATATGAAATTATCAAATAAACAAGATATTTTTAAAATGTGACTCATATTGGCTGTAAAGAAGAGAGTCAGCAATGAAGGAAAAGAAACTAAGATGAAGAGAAATAACACGACTATGGTTCCTTAAGAAGTTTATATTCTCTTTTAATCCCAGCACTTGGGATGCAGAAGCAGGTAGATCTCTCTGAGTTCAAGGCCAGCCTGGTCTACATAGTGAGTAGTGAGTTCCAGGACAACTGGGGCTACAAGGAGACCCTGTATCAAAAAGACCAAAAATAAAACCAACCAACCAAACAAACAACAAAAAAACCAGTTAATATTCAAGTTAGAGATGGATTAGATGGTACACATCTTTAATCCCACCAATGGTGAGCCAGAGCCAGGCGGATCTCCGTGAGTTGAAAGACAGCCTAGTCTACATAGCAAGTTCCAGGCCAGCTGGGGCTACAGGGAGACCCTGCCTCAAAAAGATAAATAAGGGGCTGGAGGGATGGCCTAGCGGTTAAGAGCGCCGACCGCTCTTGCAGAGGACCCGGGTTTGATCCCCAGCACCCACATGTCGGCTGAGAACCGTCTGTAACTCCAATTCCAGGAGAACTCCAGTTCCAGGGGAATCGGGGACCCTCTTCTGACCTCCGAGGCATTGCGTGACACGGGTGCAGAAACCTACATGCAGACAGTACATTCATACACATAAAAAAAAAATAATAAATTTAAAAAAAGATTAAATAAATAAATAAATAAATAAATAAATAAAATTAAGGGATTCTTCCTTTGTCCCCAACTACTTTTCATTGGTTCATGAATTTGAGATTTAGTGTGGTGGTTGCTACAGACTACTAGCTACCTGAAAACGGAGGCTACAAACCCTGCACCACACTGCAATTACTCCCACAGTATGGGTTGTGATTTGTTTTAGGATGAAAAGTTAGTGTGACCCTATTATTTCTGAAAATTAATGCTCAGGCTTCCATTTAAAGATTCAGAGTCGGGCTGGGCATGGTGGCGCATGCCTTTATCCTAGTACACAGGAGGCAGAGGCAGGTGGATCTCTGCGAGTTCAAGGCCAGCCTGGTCTATATAGCAATTTCCTGGACAGCTGGGGACTACAGGAAAACTCTGTCTCAAATAAGACAAAAAAAAAAAAAAAAAGAAGTTGGGAGCTTAAGAGACAGCTCAGTGGTAAAGTGTCTGCTGCCCAAGCATTAAGTACCCAAGTTCAGATCCCCAGCATCCACACAAAAAAAGGCGACACATCTGTAACCCCAGTAACCCCAGTGCTTGGAGGTAAGACAGGCAGGTAGGTATCTCTGGAGCTCACTGGCTAGCCAGCCTACCCAAATCAGTAAGCAACAAGTTCAGAGAGAGAACCTTTTCAAAAAGTAAGGTGAAGAGCAAATAAGGTGGAGAACTGAGGAAAATACTTGATGTCCACCGGTATCCTACTCACACACATGTACATACCCACACCCATATCACACACACACACACACACACACACATCCACACAATTGAAAACTGCTGCCTCTTGTTTCCAATAACACCTACCTTGTCTCTCTCAGATTATACAATCCGAGATGATTGTTGGTAAGGCCTGCTTTTGTTAACTAAGATGGCAACCCTAGGTGGTCCCAAAGGGGGAGATGGCACACCCCAATGCTCGGTGCCTGGAGAAAAGCAGCCAGACCTACCAGGCCTTGGTGGACAGTCAAGCCAGAGGTCACAATAGGTTCTGTACCATCTCTATAGCAGTCATTGCCATAGCAACTACAGACAAATAAGATCTGGTTTCAAGAACCTGGAAATATGTCAGCTGTGTATTGAGTACTTAAAAAAAATCTAAGCAGTTCATTCTACCTTTGAAAATGTATACTTCTGGGGCTGGAGAGATGGCCTAGCGGTTAAGAGTACTGACTGCTCTTGCAGAGGACCCGGGTTCGATCCCCAGCACCCACATGGCGGCTGAGAACCGCCTGTAACTCTAATTCCAGGAGAACTCCAGTTCCAGGGGAATCCGACGCCCTCTTCTGACCTCCGCAGCATTGCACGACACGGGTGCACAAACCTACATGCAGACAATACATTCATATAAATAATTAATAATTATTTAATTTTATCATTTAATTAATTAAATTAATTATTTATGATTTAATTAATTAAAAAAAAAAAGAAAACATACTTCTTGAAAATGGTAGTAGGATAAGCAAAAAAAAAAAAAGTTGGCTGGACATGGTGGCACACACTTTTAATCCCAGTACTCGGGAGGCTGAGGCAGGCGGATCTCTGGGAATTCAAGGCCTGGATGGTCTACAGGCCACCTGGGGCTACAGGGAGACCCTGTTTTAAAAACAACAACAACAACAACAACAACAACAACAACAACTTAACAGAAGTTCCTGAAAAATTAGCAACTCTACAAGACTCTGTCAACTGGCATCTCCATTTCTCACCTTGGCTCAGTAAAGAACCTGTACCTGCTTCTCCAGGCCTAGAAACAGGAATTATTCCATAGCTTCCTGACAATGGCACGTCTAAGAAGAACCAATAACTCTAATGGCTGCTTTGTCCTACACAGCCTTCTATCTGTGGTGGCAAGAGAATCAAACACAGCTATTGGACTGAGAGTAAAAGCTGTATTTCTAGACTAGGTGTGGTAATGCATGCCTTTTAAGGCCAACATTACGGAGACAGAGACAGGTGATTTCCAAGTATAAGGTTATCCTGGTCTACATAGTGAATTCCCGGCCAGCTAGTTAGTGGTACATAGCACTGCCAGCAAGGGCTTGGGTGACAGTCAGAGAAAGCACTTCCATCTTATCCTTCTACTCCCTACCTTAATGAGCAAGGTACCAGGAATCCCTAGGAGTGTACTTCTCTCAGTAAAAAAGGCTTATTTGCTGGGCGTGGTGGCACATACTTTTAGTCCCAGCATTCAGAAGGCAGAGGCAGGCGGATCTCCGAGTTCAAGGCCAGCCTGGTCTACAGAGTGAGCTCCGGGGCAGCTAGGGCTACAGGGAGACCCTGTCTCAGACAAACAAACAAACAAACAAACAAACAAACAAACAAACAAACAAACAAACCCCACTCAAGTCAACATATAGGAATGATATCTAACTGAATTAAACTTATAATAAAAAGAGCATTTGTTGCTCTTGCAGAGGACTCAGGTTTGATCCCCAGCACCCACATGGCGGCTGAGAACCGTCTGTAACTCTAATTCCAGGAGAACTCTAGTTCCAGGGGAATCCTAGACCCTCTTCTGACCTCCGCATTGCACGACACGGGTGCACAGACCTACGTGCAGACAGTACATTCATACACATACAAAAAAATAAAATTAAAAAAAATAAAAAAAAGAAGGTAAGCATTTTATCAAACTACCTATATCCCCAGCCAAACTGTAAGAAGAAAATTCATAGCTATCCATAAATTTCACTGTTAATAACCAATTGTCAATAATACATTTCATAACCATACTCAAAAGGAAAAATCAAAGTGACACAGTATTTAGCAAAAGAACCTTTAACTAGATTTCTAGGAAATCTTTCTTTTTAAAAAAAAATTTTTTTTTTTATTAATTTTATTTATTTCCGTATGTGTATGAATGTACTGTCTGCATGCAAGTTTGTGCACCCGTGTCGTGCAATGCCGACCCTCAGCCGGGTCCTCTGTAAGAGTGGTCGGCGCTCTTAACCGCTAGGCCATATCTCCAGCCCCCAACTAGGAAATCTTTCTAGGCACTCCAATTCCTTGATGAAGCTTTCCAGAACTGAAGGGGAAAAGGTACCAGACTGCCATGTATTACTTGATCTTTGTTTGAACTGTAAGCACTATGCTCCTTTCCTCATTAGAAGACTGCCAGAACACAGCCTCTCCATGCATGTAGTATTTAACTATTAACTTAGATACACATTTCAGTATTTGCATCACACTATATATCCTATGACCAAAAGACAGAATTCCTGTCTGAAAATTTCTAGAAGATGATTTCACCAAGTCTAATAGCAGGTATACACCCAGACATTCTTCTTAAACAGCACAGTCTAATATGATGTTCCCACAAGGAGCTTTGGCAGTGTACTGGATAAAAACCCCAACTGCTGGTAGACATTCAACAAAGCTAAGTGAAATGAATCAGCCAACAGAAACGTCTACTGGCTACAAAAAGGCAGCACATGGATGTGGTTAAACCATAAGCTTTTGATGCTCACAACTAAGAGCAAACCCTGGTTCTGCCACAGACCACCTGAGCTACTTGGGATCAACTACTTAATTTCTGAGTTGTTCTCTGTAATAAAAATTCTACAAGGTAGTTATGAGAAATTAAATGAATTCTAAACCTGTTAAGTTGCAGGGTATGGTTATGGACACCTATAATTCCATGACTCAGAAGGCTGAAGCAGAAGGAAAGGAGTTTGAGGCCAGCTTGAGCTACTTTGTCTCAAAATAACAATCTGGGTGTGGTAGTACACTGTCCAGCTATAATCCTAGCAGTCAAGCTGAGGGAAAAGGATCACCACAAACTTGAGGCCAGCCTGGTCTACATAGTATGTATGAGGCCAGCCATGGACTACAGAGTTAGACCCCATCTTCAAAAAAAAAAAAAAAANCCAGTTGTGGTGGCACATGCCTTTAATCCCAGCACTTGGGAGGCAGAGGCAGGCGGATCTCTGTGAATCTGAGTTCCAGGCCAGCTGGGGCTACAGGGAGAACCTGTCTCAAAAAAGACCAACAACAACAACAAATTTAAAAAAGGGAATGTTAGGGTAATAAGGAAGTGGATATGGTCAAAGTACATTCTGCTGTGCATGTATAAAAGTCTGATAATGGAGCTGAACCTGATGATTCAGGTCTGTAATCTCAGCTAATTGTAATTGGGAGTCTAAACTAGGAAGATGGCAAGTTCAAAGCCTGTCTGGGCCATAGGGCAAATACAAGGATACTCTAGGTAACTTATAACCTATCTCAAAATTTAAAAAGGACTAGGGATGTAGCTCAGTAATAAAGTGCTTGTCTAGCAAATGTAAAGCTAAGTATGATTTTTTTTTTTTTTTTGGTCTTTTTGAGACAGGGTCTCCCTGTAGCCCCAGCTGTCCTGGAACTCACTCTGTAGACCAGGCTGGCCTTGAACTCACAAAGATCTGCCTGCCTCTGCCTCCCAAGTGCTGGGATTAAAGGTGTGCGCCACCACGCCTGGCCTAAGTATGATTTTTTTAAAAGCACTTGAACTCTATAACAGAACTTAACTGTTTACATGTTTTTTTTCTAGATTACAACTCATTTTGTTGTCTCCTCCCTTTTTTCTCTTCTTTTTTGAGATAGGGTCTTACTATGTAGCCCTGGTTGGCCTAGAACTAAGTAGATCAGGTTGGCCTCAAACTCACAATCTACCTCCCAAGCACTGGAATTAAAAGCATGTAGCTACCATGCTTGGCTCTGTCCTCTTATAACACAGAGCACAAACCTAATCAGGGTTTGAGTAAATGAGTGATTTCCAGAATTAAAATGCATTCTCGAAACGGAGGCATGCTCAAAGGGCTAATGACAGAAGAAAATTACAGATGAATCCCGAAGGGGGCACAAGACATGGCTCAGCAGTTACGAGTACTTGCTGCTCATCCAAAGGACCCAAGATAAATCCCCAGCAACCATGTTAGTGGCCTGTAACTCCAGTTGCAGGGGATCTGAGACCCTCTTCTGACCTCCATGGGCACCTGCACACACAAAGACTCACACACATAGATAAAGAAAAATAAAATGTTTTTACCCACAGAGTGGGAAGAAACCTTTATTGAACTTTTTTTTTTTTTGCGGTTCTTAGCCTCAGCCTTTAACAGCTGCGCTATCCCCACAGCCCAAGAAACCTTTATCAATGATACATCTGACAGAGCATTAACTTCTGGAATATATAAACTACTCAAAAAACAAAGAAGAAAACAAATGACTCACTCAAAAGATGGAGTAAAGAGCTGAATAGAGTTCAGAAGTGAGGAATGAGAGATGGTTGAGAAACAACTTAAAAAGTCTTCAACATCACTAATAATTAAGGAAATTATTAAAACCACTTTAAGATATCATCTCACTCCCATAAGACTGGCTAGGATCAAGAAAACAAATGACACCAAATGCTAGAGAGGTTATGGGGAAAGGGGAACACTCATCCCCTGCTGGTGGGACTGTAAACTTGTACAGGCACTATGGAAAGCAGTGTGGAGAACCCTTGGAAGACTCAAAAGGAGCTTACCACCGGACCCAGTCATACCAATCCTGGGTATGTATCCACAAGACTCATCTTACCTCAGAGATACATGCACAGCCATGTTTATTGCAGCTCTCTTCACAATAGCAAAAAGCTGTAACCAACTCAAGTGCCCCTCAACAGACCAGTGGATAGAGAAAATGTGGTACATCTACATGATGGAATTCTATGCAGCAGTAAAGAAAGATGCCACAGTAAGACCCTGTCATATTTAACAGGGGGGAAAATTGTAATTCATGGATTAACATATCCAAACGTGTCTATGCTAAAGTAACCTACCATAACTATTAGTGCTGCTTAAATACCTATATATCTAATTGCTTGTTCTTCATTAGTAGGATCGAAAGGTTATTCCTGGACAAACTGTCAGCCCATGAAAGGAAACAGCCAGAATTGACCAGAGTCCAAGTCAACAGCTCCAGAGAGAGTGGACTGTTTTACCTCTCATCCACCTGTGCCCCTTTTCTAAGCCTAGGGAACAACCTGCGGAAGAGGGGGCGTGGTAGAATGTAAGGGCTGCGATTGGGGTGAATGGTGAAACTACAGCAATGTAGTCTGGACACTCATTTGATCAACTTGATTGAACAAACAACCTGTCACCCCCCACTGGATGGTGGGGCTGTAGGTGTTTGGGCACAACAGCCTGCAGATAGGTTTTGCATGAAGGATGCTTGTACTCATGGATTATCACTTATAGCTAAAAATGAAAAAAAAAA
>VZQC01000127.1:599305-609872 GCA_009823505.1 Rhizomys pruinosus | reverse complement strand
TTTTTTTTTTTTTTTCCGAGACAGGGTGTCCCTGTAGTCCCAGCTGTCCTGGAACTCACTCTGTAGACCAGGCTGGCCTTGAACTCACAAAGATCCGCCTGCCTCTGCCTCCCGAGTGCTAGGATTAAAGGCATGTGCCACCAAGCCCAACCATGGTTTGTCTTTTTTTTTTTTTTTTTAATTTTTTAAAATTAATTTTATTTATTTCTGTATGTGTATGAATGTACTATCTGCATGCAAGTCTGTGCACCCGTGTCGCGCAACGCCGCGGAGGTCAGAAGAGGGTGTCAGACTCCCCTGGAACTGGGTTCTCCTGGAATTGGAGTTTCAGATGGCTCTCGGCCGCCATGTGGGTGCTGGGGATCGAACCCAGGTCCTCTGCAAGAGCGGTCGGCGCTCTTAACCGCTAGGCCATCTCTCCAGCCCCGGTTTGTTGTCTTTTATAGAACCACTCAGTGCTACTACTCTGCACATCTTAGAGGCTCAATATACATCTACCAAAGGGGCTCAAGTTTCTGCTCCTCTATCCTACCACTGGTTTTGTGAATTTTGAACATATGGGCTCCTTTAAAATGAGTATATATGCCAATATGATACTGTGATTTATAAGACACACAGCTCCTAGAATTCTTGTAGATAATAATATTATAAAAGTCAGTCCTTGGTTCTGATAGGTGGTCTTTGACTCTAGAGTCTGTCATAGAGCTCCTAAAACCCTTGGAATTTCCTGGGTGGGAGAAGCATCTTTTATTCTAATATCATGTCTCCCAATCCCAGACTTCTGGAAAGGTGAAAACTGAAGGTGAAGGTTGAAATGATGAACAAGAGGAAATGATACAATCAATCACATCTATGTAAAAATCCAGAGACAGGGTCAGATTCACTTCTGGAAAAAACAAGCTTCAGAGAGGACATGAAGATTTAGATGCCCCCCCCCAAGCCACACGTTATGCATGTCATGTAATCTAGCTTTTTGCCTACATCCTTTTAGATATGTGAGCATGAGTATGTGGAGCCAGAGGTTGACATCAGGTGTTTTAGTTGTTTCTCTACCATATGTATGTATGTATGTCTCTTTGAAAAAGGGTCTCCCTGTATCCCCAGCTGGCCTGAAACTCACTGTGTAGACCAGGCTGGGCTTGAACTCACAGAAATTTTCCTACCTCTGCCTCTTGAGTGCTGGGATTAAAAAGGTACACCACACTTACTCTTAAGTGATTTTTATTTTATGTGTATGAGTGTTTTGCCTGCATATACATGTGTGTACACACACACACACACACGACACACACACACGCACACACATATACATATATGTCCACCCATGCATGCAATGCCCACAGAAGCCAGAAAAGGGTGTTAGAGACCCTGGAAGTGGAGTTACTACTGATGGTTGTCAGCTGTCATGTGGATGCTAAATCAGGCTCCTTTGCAAGAGCAGCCAGTACTTTTAACCAATGAGCCATCACTCCAGCCTCCTCCACCTTACTCTCACTGAACCTGGCTGGCAAATGAACTCCAGCAATCTGCCTGTCTCTCTTATCTCTACAGCACTAAGAGTATAGATGTGTGCTGACACACCAGCTTTTTTTTTTTTTTTTTTTAAAGATGTAGTGTGTGCTTATGGGAGTGGAAGGGGATGCACACATGCATATGAATGCCTGCAGAGCCCAGAAGAAGGCATCAGATCCCTTGGAGCTGGAGCTAAGAGGAAGTTGTGGACCACACAGCATGGGTGCTGGGAACCTAACTCTGTTTCTCTCCAAGAGCAGTACATGCTCTTAACTGCTGAACCACCTCTCCAACCTCCATTCCAGCTTTTTACATGGGTCTCAGAATCCAAAATCAAATCCTCATACTTGTATGGCAAGCACTTTACCCACTGAACCAATCCCTTAGCCCCATCTGCATCTCTTTTTTTTTTTTTGAGACAGGGTCTCCCTGTAGCCCCAGCTGGTCTAGAACTCACTATATAGACCAGGCTTATCTTGAACTCACTGAGATCCACCTACCTACCTATAGTGCTGGAATTAAAAGCATGCACAACCATGCCCAGCTCTGCATCCTTTTTTATTTTTTATTTTCGGTCTTTTCAAGACAGGGTCTCCCTGTAGCCCCAGCTGGTCTAGAACTCACTATATAGACCAGGCTTATCTTGAACTCACTGAGATCCACCTACCTACCTATAGTGCTGGAATTAAAAGCATGCACAACCATGCCCAGCTCTGCATCCTTTTTTATTTTTTATTTTCGGTCTTTTCAAGACAGGGTCTCCCTGTAGCCCCAGCTGGTCTAGAACTCACTATATAGACCAGGCTTATCTTGAACTCACTGAGATCCACCTACCTACCTATAGTGCTGGAATTAAAAGCATGCACAACCATGCCCAGCTCTGCATCCTTTTTTATTTTTTATTTTCGGTCTTTTCAAGACAGGGTCTCCCTGTAGCCCCAGCTGGTCTAGAACTCACTATATAGACCAGGCTTATCTTGAACTCACTGAGATCCACCTACCTACCTATAGTGCTGGAATTAAAAGCATGCACAACCATGCCCAGCTCTGCATCCTTTTTTATTTTTTATTTTCGGTCTTTTCAAGACAGGGTCTCCCTGTAGCCCCAGCTGGTCTAGAACTCACTATATAGACCAGGCTTATCTTGAACTCACTGAGATCCACCTACCTACCTATAGTGCTGGAATTAAAAGCATGCACAACCATGCCCAGCTCTGCATCCTTTTTTATTTTTTATTTTCGGTCTTTTCAAGACAGGGTCTCCCTGTAGCCCCAGCTGGTCTAGAACTCACTATATAGACCAGGCTTATCTTGAACTCACTGAGATCCACCTACCTACCTATAGTGCTGGAATTAAAAGCATGCACAACCATGCCCAGCTCTGCATCCTTTTTTATTTTTTATTTTCGGTCTTTTCAAGACAGGGTCTCCCTGTAGCCCCAGCTGGTCTAGAACTCACTATATAGACCAGGCTTATCTTGAACTCACTGAGATCCACCTACCTACCTATAGTGCTGGAATTAAAAGCATGCACAACCATGCCCAGCTCTGCATCCTTTTTTATTTTTTATTTTCGGTCTTTTCAAGACAGGGTCTCCCTGTAGCCCCAGCTGGTCTAGAACTCACTATATAGACCAGGCTTATCTTGAACTCACTGAGATCCACCTACCTACCTATAGTGCTGGAATTAAAAGCATGCACAACCATGCCCAGCTCTGCATCCTTTTTTATTTTTTATTTTCGGTCTTTTCAAGACAGGGTCTCCCTGTAGCCCCAGCTGGTCTAGAACTCACTATATAGACCAGGCTTATCTTGAACTCACTGAGATCCACCTACCTACCTATAGTGCTGGAATTAAAAGCATGCACAACCATGCCCAGCTCTGCATCCTTTTTTATTTTTTATTTTCGGTCTTTTCAAGACAGGGTCTCCCTGTAGCCCCAGCTGGTCTAGAACTCACTATATAGACCAGGCTTATCTTGAACTCACTGAGATCCACCTACCTACCTATAGTGCTGGAATTAAAAGCATGCACAACCATGCCCAGCTCTGCATCCTTTTTTATTTTTTATTTTCGGTCTTTTCAAGACAGGGTCTCCCTGTAGCCCCAGCTGGTCTAGAACTCACTATATAGACCAGGCTTATCTTGAACTCACTGAGATCCACCTACCTACCTATAGTGCTGGAATTAAAAGCATGCACAACCATGCCCAGCTCTGCATCCTTTTTTATTTTTTATTTTCGGTCTTTTCAAGACAGGGTCTCCCTGTAGCCCCAGCTGGTCTAGAACTCACTATATAGACCAGGCTTATCTTGAACTCACTGAGATCCACCTACCTACCTATAGTGCTGGAATTAAAAGCATGCACAACCATGCCCAGCTCTGCATCCTTTTTTATTTTTTATTTTCGGTCTTTTCAAGACAGGGTCTCCCTGTAGCCCCAGCTGGTCTAGAACTCACTATATAGACCAGGCTTATCTTGAACTCACTGAGATCCACCTACCTACCTATAGTGCTGGAATTAAAAGCATGCACAACCATGCCCAGCTCTGCATCCTTTTTTATTTTTTATTTTCGGTCTTTTCAAGACAGGGTCTCCCTGTAGCCCCAGCTGGTCTAGAACTCACTATATAGACCAGGCTTATCTTGAACTCACTGAGATCCACCTACCTACCTATAGTGCTGGAATTAAAAGCATGCACAACCATGCCCAGCTCTGCATCCTTTTTTATTTTTTATTTTCGGTCTTTTCAAGACAGGGTCTCCCTGTAGCCCCAGCTGGTCTAGAACTCACTATATAGACCAGGCTTATCTTGAACTCACTGAGATCCACCTACCTACCTATAGTGCTGGAATTAAAAGCATGCACAACCATGCCCAGCTCTGCATCCTTTTTTATTTTTTATTTTCGGTCTTTTCAAGACAGGGTCTCCCTGTAGCCCCAGCTGGTCTAGAACTCACTATATAGACCAGGCTTATCTTGAACTCACTGAGATCCACCTACCTACCTATAGTGCTGGAATTAAAAGCATGCACAACCATGCCCAGCTCTGCATCCTTTTTTATTTTTTATTTTCGGTCTTTTCAAGACAGGGTCTCCCTGTAGCCCCAGCTGGTCTAGAACTCACTATATAGACCAGGCTTATCTTGAACTCACTGAGATCCACCTACCTACCTATAGTGCTGGAATTAAAAGCATGCACAACCATGCCCAGCTCTGCATCCTTTTTTATTTTTTATTTTCGGTCTTTTCAAGACAGGGTCTCCCTGTAGCCCCAGCTGGTCTAGAACTCACTATATAGACCAGGCTTATCTTGAACTCACTGAGATCCACCTACCTACCTATAGTGCTGGAATTAAAAGCATGCACAACCATGCCCAGCTCTGCATCCTTTTTTATTTTTTATTTTCGGTCTTTTCAAGACAGGGTCTCCCTGTAGCCCCAGCTGGTCTAGAACTCACTATATAGACCAGGCTTATCTTGAACTCACTGAGATCCACCTACCTACCTATAGTGCTGGAATTAAAAGCATGCACAACCATGCCCAGCTCTGCATCCTTTTTTATTTTTTATTTTCGGTCTTTTCAAGACAGGGTCTCCCTGTAGCCCCAGCTGGTCTAGAACTCACTATATAGACCAGGCTTATCTTGAACTCACTGAGATCCACCTACCTACCTATAGTGCTGGAATTAAAAGCATGCACAACCATGCCCAGCTCTGCATCCTTTTTTATTTTTTATTTTCGGTCTTTTCAAGACAGGGTCTCCCTGTAGCCCCAGCTGGTCTAGAACTCACTATATAGACCAGGCTTATCTTGAACTCACTGAGATCCACCTACCTACCTATAGTGCTGGAATTAAAAGCATGCACAACCATGCCCAGCTCTGCATCCTTTTTTATTTTTTATTTTCGGTCTTTTCAAGACAGGGTCTCCCTGTAGCCCCAGCTGGTCTAGAACTCACTATATAGACCAGGCTTATCTTGAACTCACTGAGATCCACCTACCTACCTATAGTGCTGGAATTAAAAGCATGCACAACCATGCCCAGCTCTGCATCCTTTTTTATTTTTTATTTTCGGTCTTTTCAAGACAGGGTCTCCCTGTAGCCCCAGCTGGTCTAGAACTCACTATATAGACCAGGCTTATCTTGAACTCACTGAGATCCACCTACCTACCTATAGTGCTGGAATTAAAAGCATGCACAACCATGCCCAGCTCTGCATCCTTTTTTATTTTTTATTTTCGGTCTTTTCAAGACAGGGTCTCCCTGTAGCCCCAGCTGGTCTAGAACTCACTATATAGACCAGGCTTATCTTGAACTCACTGAGATCCACCTACCTACCTATAGTGCTGGAATTAAAAGCATGCACAACCATGCCCAGCTCTGCATCCTTTTTTATTTTTTATTTTCGGTCTTTTCAAGACAGGGTCTCCCTGTAGCCCCAGCTGGTCTAGAACTCACTATATAGACCAGGCTTATCTTGAACTCACTGAGATCCACCTACCTACCTATAGTGCTGGAATTAAAAGCATGCACAACCATGCCCAGCTCTGCATCCTTTTTTATTTTTTATTTTCGGTCTTTTCAAGACAGGGTCTCCCTGTAGCCCCAGCTGGTCTAGAACTCACTATATAGACCAGGCTTATCTTGAACTCACTGAGATCCACCTACCTACCTATAGTGCTGGAATTAAAAGCATGCACAACCATGCCCAGCTCTGCATCCTTTTTTATTTTTTATTTTCGGTCTTTTCAAGACAGGGTCTCCCTGTAGCCCCAGCTGGTCTAGAACTCACTATATAGACCAGGCTTATCTTGAACTCACTGAGATCCACCTACCTACCTATAGTGCTGGAATTAAAAGCATGCACAACCATGCCCAGCTCTGCATCCTTTTTTATTTTTTATTTTCGGTCTTTTCAAGACAGGGTCTCCCTGTAGCCCCAGCTGGTCTAGAACTCACTATATAGACCAGGCTTATCTTGAACTCACTGAGATCCACCTACCTACCTATAGTGCTGGAATTAAAAGCATGCACAACCATGCCCAGCTCTGCATCCTTTTTTATTTTTTATTTTCGGTCTTTTCAAGACAGGGTCTCCCTGTAGCCCCAGCTGGTCTAGAACTCACTATATAGACCAGGCTTATCTTGAACTCACTGAGATCCACCTACCTACCTATAGTGCTGGAATTAAAAGCATGCACAACCATGCCCAGCTCTGCATCCTTTTTTATTTTTTATTTTCGGTCTTTTCAAGACAGGGTCTCCCTGTAGCCCCAGCTGGTCTAGAACTCACTATATAGACCAGGCTTATCTTGAACTCACTGAGATCCACCTACCTACCTATAGTGCTGGAATTAAAAGCATGCACAACCATGCCCAGCTCTGCATCCTTTTTTATTTTTTATTTTCGGTCTTTTCAAGACAGGGTCTCCCTGTAGCCCTAGCTGTCCTGGAACTCACTCTGTAGACCAGGCTGGCCTTGAACTCGGCCTTCCTTTTTAATAATTATTATAACCTTTAAGTGGGGTCAATGTAAGTAAAGTGCTTCTCTGAGTGCTCATTATTGGAGGCACAAAAGGAACCCAATTTTATAGTAGATAGCTCAGAAATAACAGATGACATTTACTACTTGAGACTGGTATAATAGGGAGAAGTTTTATAAGTCTAAGCCCTTGTGGGATCTGGTACTATCTCCATACAGACAGTGTGAGAATTAAATTGAATTAGTAGACAGACAAATGGTGTTCACTAGAAAAAGTCTGGTGTGTTGGGACACAATTCCTGCATATCCAGTGTCAAAAGTATCGTGTGGCTGATAGTTATTACAATTCTGGTACTCAGGAGGCAGTGGGAGGATTGTTGAAACTCCAAACTGGATAGCAGAATTCCAAGTCAGCCTGGTCTATGGAGGAAGACCATGTCTCGAAAACCAAAAGAAAAAGTATCATGTGTGAGAGAAGTAAACAAGAAAAATACTTTTCCCTATTGCCTCAAATAACTAGAAAAGCAGTGTGTAAAGGCAGAAAAAGCATAACTAATCTACGGCAGATAGATAATCCCTGCACAATTCTCCTTTTGGATCCTTTTAGATCCATAACTACATCTTTTTTTTTTCTTTTTGAGACAGGGTCTCCCTGTAGCTCTGGCTGTCCTGGAACTCACTCTGAGGACCAGGCTGGCCTTGATCTCAGAGGTCTGCCTGCCTCTGCCTCCCAAGTGCTAGGGTTAAAGGCCTGTGCCACCATGCCCGGCCCATAACTACATCTTTTTTTTTTTTAGTTTTTTTTTTTTAAATTTTAATTTTAAGGGTGTATTTTGTAGTGTACGAGTGTATGGTCTGCGTGTAGGTTTGTGAACCCATGTGTTTGGCAATGCCGCGGAGGGTCAGAAGAGGTGGTTAGGATTCCCCTGGAACTGGAGTTCTCCTGAATGGAGTTACAGACAGGTCCCTGAGCCACCATGTGGGTGTTGGGATCGAACCTGGGTCTTCTGCAAGGAGCAGTGGTGAAGTTCTCTTAACCTCTAGGCTAATCTCTCCAGCCCCCCAGAACTAATTTCTAACACACAGAAAATCATCAGAGCAAGACAAACAAGATTTGAGACATTAAAAAAGACCCAAATGTGTGACAGAGGAATGAAAGGGTTTTTCAGGCAATCCGCTTTATTAATGGAATACTTTCCTGCTACTAAGGAAAGGCCTGACTTCCCCCCCCTGTGCTTCCTATATAACAGACGTAGAGAAGGCCTGATGGTAACCATTTGGTAAGAGTTGCTTACCTAGCATAATATTAAGTCCTGGTGATTCATGCTTCATCACCACAGAAGATAAGAAGAGGAAAACCCAGCGTAAAAGAGAGAAAAACCAAAGTATATAGATGCTGGGACTGATGCACAGTCCTAATCTCCGCTACTACAGTAGATGGCAAGGAGATGAAAGTTTCAAGGCTAGCATGGTTGACATAGCAAGTTCAAAGCTACTTCAGTAATCTAGTGATGCTCTGTTTTCAAAAATATAACAAATAATGAGTAATAGAAAGGTGGACAGGGAGGACAAGGGACACATAGGAAGAGATGGGTCCACACCTGTAAGACCAGTACTGAGAGGAGAGGCTAAGGCAGCAGACAATTATAATGTAGCGATCGACGACACACCAGCCTGGATACATACATAAATAATCATAGCAAGTCATGAGGGCCTGCATATGAGGAGTCGGTCTTTAAATAAAAAGTTAGTAAGTCAAGAGGGCATGAGGGACATTAGCACTGTAAAAACTGCCCACTTGTCGGGGTAAGGGAACGAGGGGCATAGTGCATAGCAAACAGGCTGTGGATCAATCCAACTGGTGAAGTTCAGCCAGCCCGTGGAGATCTACATAAATGTGAGCATCAGGTCCCCTCCAGAAGAGAGTGCCCGAATTAGAGCTATCGACGAGCCAGTACGGGAATGGGCACAGCTAAAATCATAATAACAAATAAAAANAAAAAAAAAAAAAAAAAAAAAAAAAAAAAAAAACAATAATAGTAATTAAAAAATTTAAATACAAAGAGGGTAGGGGATATAGTTAAATGAGTACCTGCCAATACAATGTCCTGAATTCAATATCTAGCACTACCTTCCTCCCCCTAAAAAGGGGTATATGTAAAAATTTAATGTCTTTCAGGTAGAATTAAGAGGAAACCCTATATCTAGGCTCCACTTCCCTACATTCGTTTTCATCATCTGCCTCCCAACACTATACTGGGCCTGCTCTCAATCACACTCATATCTGTTCTCTATTTTCCTCTCCTTCCTACCTTCTTCTAGACTGCCTTAGTAACAAAAGTTCTTCTGCAGCAGCACCTAGCAGTCCTGCTACAGAAAACAGCAGATCAAGTATCTATAGGGAAGGACTGCTTGGGCAAGTGACATTACAATTCTATCAGTAAACACCATGCACATAGCTCTGTGACTAGAAACAGAGCCAAGATCTTGTTCTGGACTTCAAATAGCTTTGAAATCAGAGTGATAGATGGAAAGAATAAAAAGAACAAAGAGTGTAACATTGTACATATGCAAATTATATAATACAGACAACAGTATTAAAGACAGAGTTTTATATTCCAGATTTTCCAGAATAGTTCTGATTTAAATATACTACCCACCAATTCCTTCAGGTTACCTGTATGCTCAGATTATGGGTCTCCATGTTTGACAGAAAAATATGATCACAACAGCCACTTAGGAGACAAGCCAGTCACTAGGTTACATAAATCATATGATATGTAGAAAGTAATAATAAGGGCCTGGAGAGATGGGTCAGTAGTTAAGAACACTGGCTGATCTTGCAGCAGCCTCAGGATTTACCATCTGTAACTCCAATTTCAGGAAATCCAACAACCTCTTCTGGCCTCCACAGGCATTGCAAGCATGGATGCACTTACCACATATGTGCAGATAAAACATTCATATCCATAAAAATAAAAAATACATTTTTTTTTGTCTTTTTGAGACAGGGTCTCCCTGTAGCTCCAGCTGTCCTGGAATTCACTCTGTAGACCAGGCTGGCTTTGAACTCGCAAAGATCCGCCTGCCTCTACCACCCAAGTGCTAGGATTAAAGTCATGCACCACCATGCCTAGCAAAAAAATAGATTTTTAAAGAAATAATAAGCCAGGCTTTGGGGTGTGTGCTTGTAATTCCCACACACAAAAGCTTCAAGAGGAGGCTCAACATGAATTCAAGATGAGCCTAGCCGGGCGTGGTGGCGCACGCCTTTAATCCTAGCACTTGGGAGGCAGAGGCAGGCGGATCTTTGTGAGTTCAAGGCCAGCCTGGTCGCCTGGTCTACAGAGTTAGTTCCAGGACAGCTGGGGCTACAGGGAGACCCTGTCTCAAAAAGACCAAAAAAAAAAAAAGGAAATGAATTTCCCAAAGTCACCTGTGAATTCATGGCTGGGCTAGCCTCAGATTCTCAGACTGGAGCTTGCGCCTATGACACCAGGAGGACATTTAAATTCAATGGACATTCACCGTGCAGCTCAGAAAAGGATGATCACTGACCCCCCCCC
>VZQC01000127.1:556937-594846 GCA_009823505.1 Rhizomys pruinosus | reverse complement strand
GGGGGGGGGGGGGGGGAATCAAGTCAGACAATGACGGAATCACAAGATTTCCTTTTTCATATCCCCAGCTGGATTAGGTCATTCAATGAGCCTACAACTTTCCAAGGCCCAGAGTCCCACACCCTTACAGTGTTTTGAATTACTGTATTTGAAAGCATATTCCAATTTTATAAAGTGAACTTATATTTTATTACTTTTATTTTATGTGTATGAGTATATTGTAGTCTATATGTGTGTGTCATACAATACTCAAAAACTTCAGAAGAAGGCATGAGATCCCCAGAAACTGGAGTTACAGTCGGTCATTGGCCATGTGGGTGTTGGGAATTGAGCCCAGGTCCTCTGCAAGGGCAGTCAGTGCTCTTAACTGCTGAGCCATCTCTCCCACTGCCTAAAGTCAACTTATAAATGTCCTACTGAACTGTGACCTCCTAATAAACAAAAATTATGTCTTGTAATGTTTCCTCAAAACAAAAATTGTGAATAAGCACTTTTCCTGAAGAAACCCCTCCAAAATATTTAAAAACACTAATCAAAACATACCGGTAAGGCTGGACATTATAATCCAAGGCTGTAATCTTAGCAGTTATGAGGCTGAGGCAGGAGGACCTAAAAATTTGCCAGCCTAACCTAAACAGCAAAACTCCCTTCTCAATAAAACAAAGCACTGGTTAGGGAAGAGAGTTTGGTGGTAAAGTGTGTAGTCAGCATGCACAAGCCAGTTCAATCTCTATCATCAAAACTTAATATAAAACGAAGATAAGTATATACACACAGATGGGTAGTTTATGAACACCATTCCAGAAATGGAAAGGGATAAAACCAGCAAATAGGCTCATTTCCTTCTACATGACTGGGCTGGGTTTTATGGGAGGTTGTTTGAGACAGGGTCTCCTTGTAGCCCTAGCTGGCCTAGAAGTTGCTATATAGGACAGGCTAGCCTTGATCTCACTGAGACTGGCTTACTTCTGCCTCCTGAGTGCTAGAATCAAAAGCCACACCTAGGGAGAGAAAGACGACCACATAACCATACCTAATCTCTACAGCTCCATTCCAGAAAGAGCACAGGATCTCTACCCAGGACATCAACTTTAAGATTTTTTTTTTTTTGGCAGTGAGATTACGAGTTACTTCACAAGAGTCTCTCAATGATCGACTCACACCTTTTTAGGATGGGCTTAAGAGCAAGAGGTCTTCTCCGCGGGGGAGCATTATGTGGTGTTTCTGTCACACTCTCCCTTGTTTTATGGCACCAGCAATATAACACAGTAAGGATGAGCAGCCACAGGCCACAACAACCGGTCCTTCAGAACTAATTCAAATGGCACAACACAGCCTTCTGCAAACACTGTGCAGGTCGGTCCTGTCAGCTTTTACAGGGTAATTAAGTCACCTAGAATCCTGTGCTTAAGTGACAGATGACCTCCCGGTCCAGAACAACCGGGCTGAGTCCTCCCTGTCCCGCACTCTGCACCAGAGGTCACTCCTACAGTGCCCATGGTGATTCCCAGGGATCTTCTCTTCCCACCCAGGCGAGTCACTGCAGGGGCGGCCACTGAGGCCACACGCCAGGCTCCAGTCGCGGGCACACTAAGGGCCTCAGGTGGGCTCCATGCTGGGCTGCACTAGCTTGCGACTCTGGATCACCCAGTCAACAGCATCCGGACGCTGAGAGGAAGGGCCCCGCAGGGACACCCGAGGACGCCCCGCCTCCGGGATTTCTGGCTCTCTCGAGGAGCCCTGCTTGCTCCGTTCCCTCTGTCTCCAGCCCCCAGGCCTCACCCTGCTTCCGGTCGCCCCCGGCCCGATGTCCTCTCAGGCCGCCAGCCGGGCTTCTGCGAGAAGGGAAAGTGGAGCTCTGGAGAGTCTCCACCGGGCGAGAACCCGCTGAGGACCCGGGGACAAGGCCGGGGACAGCCCTCGCCACTCACCCGCAGCCGCTCTGCGCTCCGCTGCGCTTGCGCCGCAGATTCCCACTCGCTCTCCTCTGCGACTCCCTCCGCGCCGCCTCAGCCGAGCGAGGAAACAAGCGGCCGCAGGGACGACAGGACGTGCGCACGCAGCGCAGGGCGGGGCTTCAGTAGACCCCGCCCTCAGGCGCGAGGCACGTGGCTGCTCCGCACAGGCTTCCGTTCCCCTGGCGGAATAGAAGCGTTTTGGAAGGAATGGTAGTTAATGGAGGGGCGTGTCTCGATAGAAGGAACTGTGGTGCTTCAAACAGGGTATCCCAGCACTGCCATGAGTTCTAGGCTACAATGTAAGAGGGTTGAAAACAGGATTGGGGATGTACTTTAGTGTAAAGGAGGGGAAGGAGGGGGAGGGGAGGAAGAGAAAGAAATAACTAAATGTTTCACAGTGAATGGGTTTTCTTGCCTAATGTCACTCAATCATATATATACAATGAGGGATGTAGGAAGCCAAGTTGTTAATCTAGACACCTGTCCCTTGGTCACTTGCCAGTTACAAGCATGAACCAGCGCAAATGCTTATCTTGACTCTGGTATCTCTGCTACCAGTGTTGTATCTGGTCTCCCTGTGTGGACCTTGTCTCAGTCTTCAAACAACCAACCAGGAAGTGTCAGCTTGCCAAGCGGCATCATATAGGCATCAACCACCACACCTAACTCCCATCCTTGTATTACTCCGCAAGATACGCCAACTTCTATACTAGAACATGCCACTACCTCTTCTGGTTCATCTTTACCTGCCTTACCAGTTCCTACCACTCTGGCTTCTAGTATGGTTTAAATGACTATTGGAAGTCAGTGTTGGTAAATGTGTGGAAAATACGCAGCTGAGAAGAGGGAGCAACCTAGCAAGATTTGTTGAAATTAAATATGGACACACTCTGACCCAAAAATTGTGTATGTGTTTTGTTTTGAGAGAAGATCTTGCTGACTAGAGAGATGGCTCAGTGGTTAACAGCACACACTACTGTTGTAGAGGACCCAAGTTAGTTCCCAACACCCATATTGGGCAACCAAAACTCAAGTTCCAGGGGACCCAACACCTCTTTCTGGTATCTTCAGGCACCTTCACTCATGTGCACAAACACAAGTGCACATATTTTTAAATTAAAAATTTTTTTTTTGTCTTTTTTCGAGACAGGGTCTCCCTGTAGCCCCAGGGTCTCCCTGTAGACCAGGCTGGCCGTGAACTCACAGAAATCCACCTGCCTCTGCCTCCCAAGTGCTGGGATTAAAGGTGTGCACCACCACATCCGACTCTGTGGTGTTTTTGAGACACGGTCTCCTTGTAGCCCCAGCTGGCCTGGAACTCACCATACAGACCAGGCTGGCCTCGGTCTCACAGAGATCCACCTGCCTTCTGAGACACACTCTCCAATGCTAGGATCACATGCATGCTTCACCATGCCCACCCAGCTCACAATTCCACTTCTCAGTAGTTGTTTCAGAATATACTTGCAAGACCCAAAAGAATCAAAAACAGAAATGTTACTACATTATGTTAAATGATACTCTTTTTAAAGAAAAATTACAGAAAGCCCTTATTTTAGAATAAGCTCTTATACTAGGTCCCAGCCAATCACTCTGAAAATCAAAATGGTTACTAGGGCTAAAGTTTCACATCAACAAGTTGAAACTAATCTATTTATCTAAACTTTCAAAATAAATATAGTTTACAGAAAAAGCCAAATTTCCCAAACACACGCCAGATTTTATTTTATTTTTTCATTATATTTATTTTATTATTTTATTTTATTACATTTTTATTTTATTTTATATTTATTTTATTTTATTTTATTGGTCTTTTTGAGACAGGGTCTCCCTGTAGCCCCAGCTGTCCTAGAATTTGCTCTGTAGACCAGGCTGGCCTTGAACTCACAAAGATCTGCCTGCCTCTGCCTCCCAAGTGCTAGGATTAAAGGCGTGCACCACCACGCCTGGCTCACACACCAGTTTTAATTCAATTAGCAAGATATTGAAGTTACTCAAAATATAAGTTGAAGAAACCTGCTGTTAACAAGTTACTTTTTACTTTCCTATTGTCTAATTCCCCTGCCTTCTAAGGACAGTAACTTGTAAATGAACCATCTTTTTCTTTTTTTCTTTTTCTTTTTTTTTTTTTTTTTGAGACAGGCTGGCCTCAGACTCACTGTGTAACTAAAGAAGACCTTGAATTTCTGATCCTCTGACTGAGCACTGCTGTAGCCACCTGTAATCCCAGCGCCTAGGAGGTAGAGGCAGGTGAACTGGAAGTTCAAGTTAATCCTCAGCTATTTAAGAGAGTTTCAAAGCAACCCTAAGGTACACAGACTCTGCGCAAAAGAAAAATAAATTCAATAATATATAACTTGAAAAAATATATATATTTAATTAATAATGTCCATGCTGAAGTGCTCAAGGATGATGATGGACATTGGGACCACAACTTGTTTTGACTTACATAAAAAAGGTTGGGGGCTGGAGAGATGGCTCAGCAGTTAAGAGCACTGGCTGCTCTTGCAGAAGACCTGGGTTTAGATCCCACCACTCACATGACAGCTCACAACTATGTGTAACTTCAGTGTCAGGGGATCTGAATGCCCTCTTTACCCTTCAAAGGCACCAGGCATATACATGATAGCTATACAAATATATAGGCAAACACTCATACACATAAAATAAAAATAAATAAATCTAGTAGGGCTTGGTGGAGCATACCTTTAATCCCAGCACTGGGGAGGCAGAGGCAGGTATATCTCTGTGAGTTTGAAGCCAGCTTGGTCTACAAAGGGAATTCCAGACCATCTGGGGCTACAGGGAGACCTTGTCTCAATAATAATAATAATAATAATAATAATGATAATAATAATGATAAATCTTGAAAAGTAAGATGGGGAGCTGGGTTGATTGCTCAGGTGGTACAGCACTTACTGTGCAAGCATGAAGATCTACATTCAATACCCAGCACCTACAGAAAAAACTGGATGTGGTGGCACACTTATCATCTCAGTATGGGGGAGGCAGAGACAAGGAAGATGTTTTGGGCTTTCTGGCCAGTAAGGCTAAATATCAAGCTCCTGACTAAAGAGATACCCTGTCTCAAAAAAAAAAAAAAAAAGGCAGCTTCTGAGAAATGAAACCAAAAGTTGACCTCTGGCCTGCACAGGCACATGTATATACCCAAATATAATAACTTTAAAAACGCACTATAAGGATGGGAGTGGTGGTGCATACCTTTAATCCCAGCACTTGGAAGGCAGAGGCAGGTGGATCTCTGTGAGACTGAAGTCAGCCTGGTCTACATGGTGAGTTCCAAGCCTACTGGCACTACAGGGAGACTCTATCTCAAAAGAACAACAAAAAGTAATATAGTAAGCCAGGCCTGGTGGCGCATGCCTTTAATCCTAGCACTTGGGAGGCAGAGACAGGCGGATCTTTGTGAGTTCAAGGCCAGCCTGGTCTACAGAGTGAGTTCTAGGACAGCTGGGGCTATAGGGAGACCCTGTCTCAAAAAGACCAAAAAAAAAAAAAAAAGTAATATAGTAGATAGATCGACAGTCATAATAGACAAATATTTCAATACAGAGAATATAAATAATAAGAATTACAGAATATAGGAAGTTAGTATATGGGTGCTCACTATATAATTCCTTAAATTTGTCTGGATGTTACAGATTTTTACAATAAAGTTTTGCATAGAGATATAGCTCAATGGTGCTTGACAAAAATAATAAAAATTTTGGAGAAAATTACCTTTTTTATTTTTGGTCATTTTGAGACAGGGTCTCACTGTAGCCCCAGCTGTCCTGGAACTCATAGACCAGGCTGGTCTTGAACTCACAAAGATCCACTTGCCTCTGTCTCCTGAGTGCCAGGATTGAAGGGATGCACCATGACTCCTAGCCAGTATGCCGCTCTGGTCAACAGGTGATCTTTAGGGTACTTGATGGGTGCCAGCGGGAGGTGAGACAGATGAGAGGGACCCATCTCTTCCTGGGCATTAGACAGGTGTTGCATACTAGTAAAGCACTGTAAAAACATCTGTTAAAATCACTACTAAGATGGTCAGGCATGGTGGTGCACACCTTTGATCCCCGCACTGGGAGGCAAGAGGCATGTGGATCTCTGTGAGCTCCAGACCAGCCAGGACTACATGAAACTATGTCTCTAAAAAAAAAAAAAAGAAAAATCAGGGACTGGAGAGATGGCTCTTTGGTTAAGAGTGCTGGTTTCTCTTGCAGAGGACCCTGGTTTGGTCCCCAGCGACCTTTTCGGACATTGCATGACACAGGTACTTATATACATTCAGCCAATATACTCATATATATGAAAAAATAAATAATAATTTTTTTTGTCTTTTTGAGACAGGGTGTCCCTTTAGTCCCAGTGAGCCTGGAGCTCACTATGTACACCAGGTTGGACTTGAACTCAGAGATCCACCTGCCATTTGTATTTCTTAAAATAAGCAAAGATGTTGAGGATAGGATAATGATTACCTAATTAGCAGCTGTCAGACTCTCCCTTGCTGCCCTAGCTGCCTTGAGGAAAAGAACTGTCAGTCGAATGGCCAGCCTAACCTTCCTATGCCAGCATCAGCCATCTGGAACACTCTATAGACACTTGGGGAAAGCTACCTGATGATCACAGCTGATTGCTCAGCTCCTGAAGACATAGCCTCAGCCAGGACTGTTTGATACACTTTGCCTTTTCCCTATCACAAGCCTCAGTGAACTCTAGAAGACCCTCCAAATATTTATCCCAGGCCAGAGTGGGAGCAGTTCTCCTTGTGACCTAGCACAAGGAAGGTTTTGATTGGTGCTATGAAGTAATGCTGTGCTTACAGTTTGGGGCCAGATTCTGAGACCCTAAGACCCTGAAGATGTGAGGCTCAGAGGCCAAAGCCTGCAGTCTTCTCTGCCCCTTACAACCATTTCTCTTTCTTCAGAGAGCTCTCTGTTCCCTCTTGCCCTCTCTCTACATCCACTGCCATTCTTCCTGGTACTGGCTGATCTCCAACCATTCAGCTTCTTTTTCAGGTATCAAATACCTGACTGTCTAGACCCATTTCAAAGTGATCCTACCAACCATCAACTGTCTCTTCAGCCAGCTTCTTCACTGCCATCTCTACTGTTTCTTCCATCCTTACGCAGTCTGCTAATGAAAAGATGAAGGAGAAAACAACAATACACCAAAACCCAAGCAGCTGAGAAGCTTTTTGTTGGACCTACAGCAGCTACACTAGCTGAGGCTGCTAAGGAGAGTGTTTCACAGCAAACTCACTAAGAGAGCCAGAGCAGGCTGAAAAGTGTATCTGACCAATGACCAATCGCAGCCGTGTCTCTTAAGTACCAATCAGACCTACTGAGACTTGTGTTGGACCAATCATATCCTTGCCCCTTAGCACCTATCACTGCCTTCCTTCCCCTAGGCTACTAGGCAGTGTTCCCTCCTGCCCAAATAGAAATAGTTGCAAGATTATCTAGAGGTCACCAAGGCTCTTGATCAGCAAACTATTTCAGACAGTCCTGGCTGAAACTGGGCTTTCAGGAGTCAGAGTCATCAGTTGTGATCATATTCTCAAGGTGCCTGTGGAGTGTTCCAAATGGCAGGGTGCTGGCAGAACCCAGTCCAGCTGGATTTTAGACTGACAGCACTTTTACTTAAGGCAGCTAGGGCAGCAAAGGAGAGCCCAACAGCTGCAATTTAGGGAATCTGTCCATCCCCCAAAGGTTTTGATTATTTGTAGTTAAATGAATCAGAAGTGCTCACAAGAACCTAAAGAAGCCGGGCGTGGTAATCCTAGCACTTGGGAGGCAGAGGTAGGCAGATCTTTGTGAGTTCAAGGCCAGCCTGGTCTACAGAGTGAGTTCCAGGACAGCTGGGGCTACAGGGAGACCCTGTCTCCAAAAGACAAAAAAAAAAAGAACCTAAAGAACTTAATCCTGAACACTTGGTGATATTAACCAATGTTTACAATGCTTTACCAGTGCCCAATACCTGCTCAGTACACAGGGAAGACAGATTTTCTTTGCCTATCTCATTGGGATAATATATAACAGAACAGGGTGGCAGACATGACAAGAGATTTATGCAGAGTGTATTAATAAATAAGTGTCCATGCTCTTGCTCCTGTAATTAATCTTAGGATTTCATGGAGTATAATAAAAGGAATAAAAAAAAAAGCAAAAGAGGGCTGGAGAAATAGCCCAGTGGTTAAGAGTGCTTACTACTCTTCCAGAGGAGCCGAGTTCAATCCCAGCACCCACAACTGGATATCCGACACCTTCTGACCTCTGCAGGTACCTGTGCTTATGAGCATACTGACACACATATACATACATGTACATAATTTAAAATAAAATAAAAACAAAATAACAAAAAAAGAAAATCTCCAAAGAAATTAAAGTAGAAGGTAAAAGGTTGTAGCCCACCTAAGTCAGAGATTTCAGGAAGCCAGCTGAGGCAGAAGTCCAGAGAAATAATTACCCTGGACTTTGCTCCTGAACAGAGAAAAGTTGCTGGAATATCCTGCAATCATACCTCACTGAGACCATCTCTCGAGATGCTCTTACTGACACCAGTCACAGGTCCTAGTTTCCCTTGAGATGCTTCTACTCATATCAGCCGCAGACCCCACCTACGCCCATTCCCCCATCTCCTTGTCCCCACTTCCTTGAAAACTCACTTTCTTGTGTGCCTGGGTATAAAACTGCAATTTAGGGGACATTCTAATGCTGGTCAGACTAATCCCGACACAGGCAGGCCAGCTGCCATGCCTGAAATAAACACGACTTCTTTTTCATCCAAGTCCTGACATTTTCTCCTCTCTGTGCTGAATCTCCCCTCAAAATAAACCTAACAGAAGGGATACTGGTTGAGAAGAAAGAGATTTAGCAGGAATGAATGGGGGACAAGAGAGGACAATGGAGGGCAAACATCATCAAAATACATTATATACATGTATGTAAAAGTCATATTGAAACCCATTATTCATATATGCTAATAAAACAAAAATAAAAAATATAAATATCTTCATTTGTAAATAAAAATAAATAAAATGTATATTTATTAAAATAAACACATGCATTTCTTTTATTTTTATTTTTTTTTATTTTATGTGTATGAATGTATTGTCTGCATGTAGGTTTGTGCACCCGTGTCATGCAATGCCGCGGAGGTCAGAAGAGAGTGTCGGATTCCCCTGGAACTGGAGTTCTCCTGGAATTGGAGTTATGGATGGTTCTCAGCCATCATGTGGGTACTGGGGATCGAACCCAGGTCCTCTGCAAGAGCAGTCGGCACTCTTAACCCCTAGGCTATCTCTCCAGCCCAACACATGCATTTCTTAAAATATGGATCAATATCTTTTTCTTTTTATTTTGGTCTTTTTGAGACAGGGTCTCCCTGTAGCCCCAGCTGGCCTAGAACTCACTCTGTAGACCAGGTTGGCCTTCAACTCACAGAGATCTGCCTGCCTCTGCCTCAGTGCTAGGATTAAAGGCGTGCGCCCCCATGCCCAGCTGGATCAATATCTTACATAAGCCAGGAATAGTGACACATGCCTATAATTATATATAATTTCAGCATTCTGAAGTCTGAGGCAGATGAATTACAAATTTGAGGCCAGCCTGAATAACAGCAAAACCCTGTCTCAAAGAACGAACCACACTGCAAATGCTAGACTGTACGGTAAACAGTAGCAATTTGCCTGATTTCCATTGTAACTGCAGCTCTTTAGAAGTTAATGGTCATGGGCTGGAGAGATGGCCTAGTGGTTAAGAGCACCTTCTGCTCTTGCAGAGGACCCGGGTTCAATCCCAGTACCCACACGGCGGCTGAGAACCATCTGTAACTCCAATTCCAGGAGAACTCCAGTTCCAGGGGAATCTGAGACCCTCTTCTGACCTCCGCGGCATTGCACAACACGGGTGCACAAACCTGCATGCAGACAGTACATTCATACACATACAGAAATAAATAAAATTTTAAAAAAGGAAGTTAATGGTCATTGGGGCTGGAGTGACTGCTCAGCAGTTAAGAGCACTTACAGACGACCCAGATTCAAATCCTATCATCTACATGGCAGCTAACAACCATCCATACCTCCAAGTGGTAGTGCATGACATGGGTGCACTTACACACATGCAGGCATACTCATACATATAAAATAGTAATAATAAATTTAAAAAACTAAGTTAATGGTCATTTATCTATCTTGTTCCAGGCACCATTCCCTGTGCTATTAGCAATCAAGCAACAAAATACATGCTCTGGAGAAGGTGACATGGAGGAGGGCTGGAGGTACACACTGAGATTAATTAAGAAGTAAGTGGATGATATTACTCACTCAACAATAGCTTTTTAGAAGAGGACTGATGGGTTACTTCCAAGTTTTAGTTGAACCCAAAGAAATCTCACTTTGTGGTGAGAAAGCATTGCAATCAGTGTAAGTACAGCGACTTCAAAAGTGAGTCAGGATTTTACAAAGCATTCCCACAGATGGGGTCTCAGGGGACTAATGGCCATAGACACTTAATAATCATTAATCAACAGCCAATATGTGCCAATGAAGATGTTAGGGTATTTATCAAAATAATAAGCAGATCAAGTTTTTAATCCCAGCACTCAGGAGATAGACATGGGCAGATCCAGTTGAGTCAGAGGCCAACCTGGTTTACACAGAGTTTCAGGCCAAACAGGACTACATAATGACACCCTATCTCAAGTAATAACAACAATAGAATAACAACAATAGCCGAATAGATTAGTATTTTACATAGACTAGACATAACCAACCAAGTGTGGCAACACACTTCTTTTTTTTTTTTTTTAATTTTTATTTATTTCTGTATGTGTACGAATGTACTGTCTGCATGCAAGTCTGTGCACCCGTGTCGTGCAATGCCGCGGAGGTCAGAAGTGGGTGTCGGATTCCCCTGGAACTGGAGTTCTCCTGGAATTGGAGTTACAGACGGTTCTCAGCCACCATGTGGGTGCTGGGGATCGAACCCGGGTCCTCTGCAAGAGCGGTCGGCGCTCTTAACCGCTAGGCCATCTCTCCAGCCCCGGCAACCACACTTCTAATTCCAACAACTTTTCCTGCTGAAGCAGGAAAGTTGTTTTGTTTGTGGTTTTTGTTGGTGGTGGTGGTCAGGCATTCCATCCAGCAGCAGCCCCCTCCACGTGCCCATGGATCAAAATAAATCTAAACACTTTGACTGTACACTCACCCGTCATTTAAAACCTGGGGCTGGAGAGATGGCTCAGCGGTAGAGAGCACTGACTGCTCTTGCAGAGGACCCAGATTCAGAGGACCCGGGTTCAAGTCCGAGCACCCACATGGCGGCTAAGAACTGCCTTTAACTCCAGTTCCAGGGGAATCTGACGCCCTCTTCTGACCTCCGAAACATTGCACGACACGGGTGCACCTACCTACATGCAGGCAGTACACTCATACATATAAGAAGTAAAAAAACAAACTGGAAGCAGCGGAACATGCCGGGACGAACCATCTGGGTCTACGGGCGCGGGGGAGGGCATGTTGCATGTGCAGTTAAGGGTCAAAGCCAGAAACTGAGGCTTTGAGAAGCTCGGCACAGGGATGACCGTCCACACGGAACGGCCGGGAGAGACTCTGACAGGGTATACTGGAGCCTCCGTGGGGCCAGCGACTAACGCAGGGTTGCATCACTTCCCCCTTCGCAATGGTCTCTGCTGAGTACGGGTCCCGCCAAACTCCTTTCTCCAAGATCCTTTCTCACCCGAGTGCCATCTGGACGTGGGCAGTGGAGATCTAGGTCACCGGAGATAACCAGGCCATTGGAGCGCGGGAGAAAGGTCCAGACAGTTGCGCGTCTTGATCCTTGATCCTTCGGATCTCCAACTCCACGACCCCAGACCTCTCGGGATCACATACCTTGGGCCCTCACTCCCATGGCGGACAGGAAACTGGTGGTGGTTTTTGGAGCCACAGGTGAGCGAACCAGACCCCAGAGCCGCAGAGCCAAGACCCCAGCCCCTTGTCTGCAGGAAGAGCTCGGACCCACCCGGCAGGCCGCAGGAGCAAAACATTAGTGCAGATTGTTTTGGAGTTTAAAAAAAAAAATACAGCCGGACGTGGTGGCACACGTCTTTAATCCCAGCACTCAGAGGCAGGGCACCTCTGTGAGTTCAAGGCCAGCCTGTTCTATATAGGAAGCTCCAGGCCAGCTGGGACTAAACGGCAACCCTGCCTCAAAAAAAAAAAAAAAACAAAAAATATTGCACAGGGTAAGGAAATTTTCTCGCCCCTCTATCAATTACCAAATTTCCTTGTCCCTCTTCCCGATTTGTTTTCCCGGCTTGTTTTCCTAACTTTTGGAGCTGAGAATTAAACCGAGGACCAAAATTAGGCAAGTGCATTACCACTGAGACATGAGGGTTGGCTTGTGTTTCTTTTATCAAAGACCTCGCTGTATAGCTTAGGTGCCTTCAAACTTATTTGTTTGTTGTTTGTGTTTTTGAGACAGGGTCTCCCTGTAGCCCCAGCTAGCCTGGAACTGTTATGTAGACCAGTCACAGAGATCCTCCTGTGATTAAAGGCGGCCGGCATGCATTTAAATTTATTTAAAAAAATTTTTTTTTGAAGCTAAGAGATGGTTCAGTGGTTAAGAGCACTGGTTGCTCTTGCGGAGGACCTAAGTTTGATTCGCAGCACTCACAGGATAGCTAGCAACTGTCTATAACTCTAGTTCCAGATGATCTGATGCCTTCTTCTGACCTCTATGGGCACTGCCCAACATAAATGCAGGCAATACATTTATACACATAAAATAATAAAATAGCTTTTAAATTTTTTTTATTTCATTTATTTCTGTATGTGTATGAATGTACCGTCTGCATGCAGGTCTGTGCACCCGTGTCGTGCAATGCCGCGGAGGTCAAGAGAGAGGTCCGGATCCCACCTGACTGGACGATTCAGTCCTGGAATTGAGAGTCCCAGCACAGTTTTCTCGCCCGCACATGTGGGTGCATGGGCGAACTCCGGGTCCTGCGATGCAGAGACAGTCGCGCACCTTAAACCGCTAGTGACGCGCCGGCCGAGAGACAGCTGCGGGGCGCAGAGCACAGCGGGCGTGATCGCTCGCCGCCAATGCCTCTCCAGCCGTCATAAAATAGCTTTTAAATGTTATTACATTTTATTTTGTATTTGTGAGTGTGATGTACATGCATGTCACTTGAGCTCCTGTGGAGGTCAGAGGACAACTGCAGAATTGGTTCTTTCTTTCTACCTGTAGGTCCCAGAGACTTAACTCAGGTTATCAGGCATAGCAGCAAATGAGCTATCCCAGTGGTCCATGGTGGTCCATGGCCTGGAACTTTTGGTTTTTTTTTAATATTTTTTAATTTTTTTTTAAATATTTATTTTATTTCTGTTATGTGTATGAATGTACTGTCTGCATGCAAGTCGTGCACCCGTCTGTCGTGCAACGCCGCGGAGGTCAGAAGAGGGGTGGGATTCCCCTGGAACTGGAGTTCTCCTGGAATGGAGTTTCAACAGTTTCTCAGCCCGCTTCACTGTGGGTGCTGGGATCGAACCCGGGTCCTCTGCAAGAGCGGTCGGCGCTTAACCGCTAGGCCCATCTCTCCACCAGCCCGGCCTGGAACTTTTGATCCTGCTGCTTCATCCTCCTCAATCACGGCTGTGGGCTACCTTGCTGGGCTCTAGGTTTGGTTTGGTGCTAGAGGTGGAACACAAGGCTAACATGAGGCATTCTATGCTCCTTGCCCCACCCCCTTATTACTTATTTTTAAAAATATTTGAGGAAGGGGCATGCCTGCACACAATGTGGATGTCAGAAGAAACTTGTAGGAAATTGGTTCTTTTTCCACCATGGTGCATTCTGGGGATTAAACTCCTAAGGGTTGGTAGCAGTGCCCTACCAGCCCTTATTTTTTGAGACAAAGTCTCACTAGGCAACCCTGGCTGGACTGAACTCATGTCAGACCAAATTCCCAGAGATTCCTCGCCATCTCTTGTCTCCGAGTGCTGGAATTGCTACCAACACCCCCTCCTTCCCCTTTATAATACAATATGTTTTGGTTTTTTTTAAATAGTGTACCAGGCTAACCTTAAACTCCTGAGGTTCAAACCATCATCTTCCTGCATCAAGCCTCTTGGTGTAGCACCAACAGGCAAACTGGCCACTACTCTGACTAAAAGATGTTACTAAAGCGAATACAAATGTGATGCTAGTTAGAAACATAGATGTGGGGGCTGAAGAGATGGCTCGTGGTTAATGAGCACTGGCTGTTCTTCGTGCAGGACCAGGTTCAATTCCCAGAACCAGGTTGATCCAACGCCCTCTCTCTGAAACTCCTTGGGCATCTGCACAACACAGGTGTACCCATTTATAGTTAGCAGTACACTCATATACATAAAATAAAAATAATACGAGGGTGGAGAGATGGCTCAGTGTAAGAGCAACACCAAATGCTCTTACACGAGGACCCAGTTTGATTCCCGGCACCCACATGGGGCTAGACATCGTTTTTAAGCCTGATGTGTGGCGCACGCACCTTTTAATCCCAGCACTCGGGAGAGCAGAGGCGAGACAGATCTCTTCTAAGTTCAAGCCAGCTTGGTCTACAAAGCGAGTTCCAAGCCAGCTGGAGCTACAGGAAGACCCTGTTCAAAAAGACAAAAAAATAAATAAACAAATAAATAAATATTTTTTGTTAAAAAAGTGACACCTTTAATCCCAGCATTTGGGATCAGGGGCAGGAGGATCTCTGTGAGTTCAGCCCAAGCTGGGTCTACATAAGTGAGTTCCAGGCCATGCTGGGCTATAAGGAGACCCTGTCTCAAAAAAAAAAATAAATAATTTTTTTTTTTTTTTTTTTTTTTTTTTTTTTATTATTATTATAATTTTTTATAATAATAATATATAAATAAATAATATATTTTTTTTTTTTTTTAAGAAATGTAGATGTGGACCAGTAAAAGATAGCTCAGCACATAAGCGTGCTTGATAGCCCAAGTTCAATCCCTGATGCTCACATGGCAGGAGAGAGCTGGCTCTTAGTAGTGTCCTTTGACCTCCACATAGTCATGTGTGTACTCCATACACACACAGAGGACAAAAATGTAAAAAACAAAACTGTTGATGAATCAACAAAAGGAAAAAATCACGAGTAATTAGTGAAGGAGAAATGAGGGAGTGACTGTTAATGAAGACAGTCTTCTTTGGGGAGTAAAGACACTGGTAGACTTAGATAATGATAGTTACACAATTCAGAGATTATACTAAAATACAGTTTACCGTACACTTTATTCTGTAGTGCTAGCAACTGAACCTAGGGTCTCATGCATACTAAGCAAACAATACACTGAACTACACTCTCAGCTCTTGAATTATACATATTGAAAACGTAAATAGCCCCAGCTGATTACCTTTTCAGTATGTATATGACACAGGGGTTGAGCTCTTGCTGCTCCTCCAGAAGACCCGAGTTCAGTTCTCAGCACCCAATTTGGTAGCTCACAACTGTCTATAACTCTAGTTCCAGGGGATCTGATGCCCTCTTCTGGCCTCTGTGTATATCAGGCACACATGTGGTACACATATTTACATGCAGGCAAATGCTCATACACATAAAAATCTTTAAAAAATTTTTAGAAATAGCTGGGGGAGGTGGTGCACGCCTTTAATCCTAGCACTTGGGAGGCAGAGGCAGGTGGATCTTTGTGAGTTCAAGGCCAGCCTGGTCTACAGAATGAGTTCTAGGACAGCTGGGGCTACAGGGAGACCCTGTCTCGAAAAGACCAAAAAAAAAATTTTTTTTCTAGAAATAAGAAAAAATAAGCAGCATTTATTGTGGCTCATGCCTATAATCTCAGCACCCTGGGGGACGAGGCCAGAGGATAAAGAGTTCAAGGCCAACCTAAGCTACATATAAGAGACCCTGTCTCAAAACAAAAATTACAGAAAACATAAAAATGTTTTAATGAGAATCATGTGTTTCCTGCTTTAGTGGAACAATCCCTTCTGGGCTTCGCTGACTCTAGCAGTTGTGACCCCAGAGGGTCTTTTGGATTCTTTACAGGTGCTCAAGGGGGCTCGGTGGCCCGCACACTGCTGGATGATGGGACTTTCAGGGTTCGAGTGGTGTCCCGGAACCCTGAGCAGAAGGCAGCAAAGGAGCTGAAGCTGCAAGGTGCTGAAGTAGTGCAAGGAGACCAGGATGACCAGGCCAGCATGGAGCTGGCTCTGACTGGAGCTTATGCCACCTTCATTGTGACCAACTACTGGGAGAACTGCAGCCAGGAGCAGGAGGTCAAGCAGGTAAGGGTGTAAGGAGATAGTGGACAAAGCAAACTGTCTCCTTAATTTTGGGAAACCTGTGTGAACTGACTGGGGCTACTATAACAAAAGACTGCATAGCACAGATGGTTCAAAACCATAGAAATTCATTATTCCATAGTTCTAAAAGCTGGAACTTCAAAATTAAGGTCTCAGAAAGACCACAGCCCTTCCAAAGGCTCCAGAAAGAATGTTTCCTCACCTCTTTTTTTTTTTTTTTTTTTTTTTNTTTGTCAGTGAAAAAAATTTTTTTTGGTGTTTTTGAGACAGGGTCTCCCTGTAGCCCCAGCTGGCCTGGAACTAGCTCTGTAGACCAGGCTGGCCTTGAACTCACAGAGCTCCACCTGCCTCTGGCTCCCCACTGCTAGGATTAAAGGTGTGTGCCACCATACCTGGCTTAAAGATGGTTCTTAGCTGCCATGTGGGTGCTGGGAACAGAACCTGGGTCCTCTGCAAGAGCAGTCAGTGCTCTTAACCACTGAGCCATCTCTCTCCAGCCTTCCTCACCTCTTATAGCTTCTGTTGCTCTAGGTGTGTCTGGGCTTGTGGCCATGTCACAGCAGTATCTGTCTCTGCCTTCTCTTTTCAGGGTGAGGAGATGTGTGTATAAGACAAGGTCTTACTATGCAGCCCAAGTGCACCTGGAACTTACAGTCTTGGCTCAGCCTCTTGAGTGCTGGGGTGAATGCTAGAATTGTAGGTATAATGCCACCATGTCTGGCTTCCTGTTTTGGGAACAGGGTTTCATTCAGTAGCTCAGGTTGGCCTTGAACTCATGGCAATCCTCTTGCCTCTATTTCCCGAGTGCTGGGACTGCAAGAATACACAGTACCACACCTTGCCTGCTTTCTTCCTTTTGTTTCTTGTTTTTTGAGAAAGGCTGTAACACAGGCTGGCCTTGAACTTACTATGTAGTTGAGATGAACTTGAACTCCTGATTCCTATTTCTGCCTCCCAATTCTAGATTGCAGGTATGCACAGCCACACTCAGCTCTCCTGTTTTAGGGATTTTTTGGATTTTGGGCTTACCTGGTAATCTAGGATGGTCAATTCCAAGACCCTTAATAGTATCTGGAAAGACCCTATCCCAAAATCAAGTAACAGAAGTTTACAGGGGGTAGACCATTTTGGAGGCTGTCACTAGCCACCCCCCCTAAACTTTAATGGCATGGATCAGTGTTTATTAACCAGTGGGGTCAGAATGATTAAACCACTTGCCCTGGAACACACAGCTAATATATTATAGATGGAGCCTGAGCAGCCTGGGTGCTTAATCACCAAGCTGTAGTTCCTCTATAGATTTGAGCTCTCCAAGAAATCAGCTGAGCTCCATGGACAAGATGCTCTCTACTTTGCTGAACAAAGATGGGATATGGGCATCAAAAGGACTTCCATGAACCCCTCCCCAGTGAAAACTAACCCTGAACTCCTGATCCTCCTACCTTCACCTCTGACTTACTTTCACTTAGTGTACATAGTGGGCTGTAACTGAGAAAAACCCAAATGATCTTAAAGGTGAACCTGGAGGTTGAGGCTTAGAGTGATGCATCATCCCAGAACAGAGGGCTTCCTTGGGGTAGGTGGGTCTGGCTCTTAGCCTTGCAGATGTGGTAGTTATGGGGTTAATGTCTGTGACAGGTAAGGGTGATCTGATACCCATACCATTCCCTGTGACCTCCTGTCCTCACTAGGGTAAGCTACTAGCAGATCTAGCCAAACGCCTGGGCCTCCACTATGTGGTCTATAGCGGCCTGGAGAACATCAGGAAACTGACTGCTGGGAGGCTGGCAGCAGGCCACTTTGACGGCAAAGGGGAGGTAGAAGAATATTTCAGAGACATTGGCGTTCCCATGACCAGTGTGCGGCTGCCATGCTATTTTGAAAACCTCCTCTCCTATTTCCTGCCCCAGAGAGCTGAAGATGGAAAGAAGTACTTGCTGGGTGAGTGCCCCACCCCACATACAGTGAAGCAAAGTTCACCATATGAAGCAGCAGGTGGAACTGAAAGTGGGGGTGTCATAACATGACTCTGGGTCTAAGTCCCGGTTCCCTGACATGAGGCTTGAGCCTGGACAAGTCATCTAATCTTACTGAGCCTTAAATTCACATTCTGTGAAATGGGTTTAACAGAATGGCCCTGTGCTGGATAGCTTTAGTGTCAACTTGACACACCTGGGTTGAGGGAGCCTCAGTTGGGGAATTGGCTCCATTGGATTGGCATGTGGCCACATCTGTGGAGTATTGTCTTAATGGTTGAGCAGTGTGGGAGGGCCCAGCCCACAATAAGTAGTGCCACCCTGGGCAGGTGGTTGTGTACCGTATAAGGCAAGCTGGGCATGAGCCAGGGGAGCAAGCCAGTGAACAGCATTCCTCTATGGCCTGTGCTTCAGCTCATGCCTCCAGGTTTCTGCCCTGAGTTCCTGCCCTGGGCTCCCTGAGTGATGAACTGTGACCCAGGAGATGTAAGCTGAATAAACCCTTTCCTCCCCACGTTGGTGTCGGTCAGAGTGTTTTGCCACAGCAATGGAAGACAAACTAGGACAGGCCCTCTAGGAGCAATATAACCTATTAGGGTGAGAATGATGTGATATTTTTCCCTTTACTGAGAGCCAAATTAACTGCTCTCAAAACAGGAAGCAGAGGATCTGGATGGTCAGGTTGTTTTAGATTCCACAAAATAGGAAGGCTTATTCTTGTCAGTGCCTCCCAGACAGTTGGTCAGTGGATTAAGGCAAGATGTACTAGAGGCCAAAGTTGGTACCTCCTGGTCATTCTTTGTCCTCTGTGAACAATACCTTCTTGTGAGGATACTGGTACCAACATACAGCCCACCCAGTGAGTGATGGATGACTACCACAGACCTTTATAGTTTGCAAAATGTGGGTACTTCTAGTACCATAACTAGACAAAGTCCAGAGCTGATATGTATGGGTACCCAGAGAACTGGCTGCTGGGAAAATCAGCTACAAATGTCTTTCCTGTCCCTGCCAGCATCTCTCTCTGTTCCCACAGACTTGCCTATGGGTGATGTCCCCATGGATGGTATGGCTGTGAGTGACCTGGGTCCTGTGGTGCTCAGCCTGCTGAAGAAGCCAGAAGAGTATGTTGGGCAGAACATTGGGCTCAGTACATGCAGGCACACTGCAGAGGAGTATGCCACCCTGCTCACGAAGCACACTGGCAAGACTGTGCACCATGCCAAGGTGGGTTCCTCCCTCCCCAGAGCTGTAAAGTGTCAGCTCCTACCAGGTGCTTCCAACTCCCAAAAGGGTCATATTTTACATTTTTTATTTTGTGTGCAAGTACATGTGTGGATGTATGGATATGCACTTGCCACAGTACTTGTGTGGAGGTCAGAAGAAAACTAGTAGCAGTCCGTTTTCTCCACCATGCGGGTTCTAAGGTCATCAGACTTGGCAACAGGTGGTTTACCTGCTGAGCCATCTCACTGGCTCCCAAAGGGGTCTTTGGAGGTTAGGAAAGGAGTATCTAAGGCTTCTTATACTTCTGAGCAAGGTAACTCTAAGTTCACTAACACAGTTGTGCTGTTTCTAGGAGCTTAGTATGTCATGGTGAAACTTCTAGCTTAGTTTTAACCAAGGGACAGGAGTTTCCAGGAAAGAATGAACAGTAAGGGTCAAGTTAAGGAGGGCTGAAAATGCAGGGTCTGCCCAATGCCTTTGTTGGATGGGTATTGAAGGAAGACTGAGGAAGAAAAATTAGAAAGATAGGTCTCACCCTTATGCTTCCTGTCCAGATTCATGGGTGCCTTTTTTCTGATGTTTCTTCTTCCTGTTATGAATGTGAAGCCTGTTTATTAAAAACATTCTGGAACCCGGGCGTGATGGTGCATGCCTTTAATCCTAGCTCTTGGGAGGCAGAGGCAGGCGGATCTTTGTGAGTTCAAGGCCAGCCTGGTCTACAGAGTGAGTTCCAGGACAGCTGGGGCTACAGGGAGACCCTGTCTCGAAAACCAAAAAAAAAAAAAAAAAAAAAATTCTGGAAAATGCTGAGTTAGGAAAGAGAGAGAAAAAGGCACCCACAAAGCCCAGGCCAGATCCTACCAGAGCAGCAGGATAACGTGTGGTCAGCAGGGCCAGGTCATGAGCTCCTGGCGTTACATCCTTATTCCAGCCTGTAAAGCTAGCGTGTGAGGCTAGATATTCCATGACCCTTCTATCTGCAAAGCAGGCCATGGTGAGGATTAAATGAAATAATGAACAGTAGAGCCTTCTTAGTATAATGCCTGGTGCCTAGAAAACACACACCAAATAGCCATGTTACTTTAAAAAGAGATGGGGGTAGCCAGAGTTGTGGAGGGTTTGAAGACAGGCTGAAGAATCGGTTTTGGAGGAAAGGGGAATAGCTTTGGCTTTTGAACAAGAAAGTGATATTGCTGATTTCTGCTCTGAAAGGCACTGATGGCTTTCATCTCATGACTTTGAAAAACAGCCTTCCAACTGTCCACTGTCAGGTAGCTTGTGAAGCAACCATGGTTTTCATGTCTGGCTCTAGTAGAAAGTTTTCACATGGGCTCATAGTGACCACAGGGCCAACAGTGGCTTTGGGGGTGCCAAGTCCACCCAGGCTTCCTGGGGCTCTGAAGGAGGCAGAAATGATGGGCTCTCTGCTTCCAGACAAGTCCTGAGGACTACGAGAAGCTTGGCTTCTGCGGGGCCCGTGACCTGGCCAACATGTTCCGTTTTTATACCCTAAAACCTGACCGAAACATTGAGCTGACCCTGCGACTCAACCCTAAGGCCCAGACACTGGACCAGTGGCTGGAGCAGCACAAAGGGGACTTTGCGCAGCTGTGATCTTGAAGCCTTCAGCTGGGGAAAGAGAGGCACAACTGTCCTTCCTTGTGTATAGTTTTGTATGTATTCTTGGATTTTTGTTGTTGTTTTGAAATAAAGGCATTGTTCTCACAGATGGTTTTCCCAAAGAAAAGGGCTCTGTTTGTGGGATGTGGGTTGGACTGGCAGTTGCATGAAAATGGGCACTGACAGCATGGAAATGCCAGTAAGAGGTACTAAGTGGC
Organism: Rhizomys pruinosus; assembly: GCA_009823505.1. Taxonomy (NCBI): domain Eukaryota; kingdom Metazoa; phylum Chordata; class Mammalia; order Rodentia; family Spalacidae; genus Rhizomys; species Rhizomys pruinosus. The sequence goes on along the minus strand of VZQC01000127.1, from coordinate 573,517 downwards.
TTCAAGGGATAATTTGGTATATTTAATTTAATGAAGTATTCTACCCTCAGTCCTGACCAGCCCCCACTGTCCCCACTACACTTGGAATCCATCCATGAGGAACAGAAAATGCCCCTATTTGTCCCCAGGCAGGGCTAGAGCCATTGAGGCCATGTGGTACATTCATTCTGAGTTAGGACAGGAGGTAAGGGAAGACCTGGATCTCTCTTCACTGGCATCCTGGACAGGTGCAGCCAAGATGTAGGCACCCTTCAAAATGGGATGGAAAAAAGAAATGGGGTTGGGGAGATGGCTCAGTCAATAAAATGCTTGCTGCAAGCAGAGGTCAGCACCCATGTAAACAAAGGGCAGTTTGTGAGTTCAAGGCCAGCCGGGTCTACATAGCAAGTTCCAGGACAACCGGAGCTACAGGGAGACCCTGTCTCAAAAAGACAAAAAAAAACAAAACAAAGGGCAGGTGTGGACATGATAGAAACAGGAAGATCCCTTGGGCTTGCTGGCCAGGTAGTCTTGCTGAAAAAGGGTGGACTCAGGCATGGTGGCACATGCCTTTAATCCTAACACTCTGGGAAACAGGAGCAGGTGGATCCTGGTCTGCCTACACAGCAAGTTCCAGGCCAGCTGGGTCTACAGGAAGACCCTGTCTCAAAAAGACCCCCCCCCAAAAAAAAAGTTTGGAGATGGGTGTGGTGGCAGCTTAATCCCAGCTCTCAAGAGGCAGAAGAAGCCGGGCCTGGTGGTGCACGCCTTTAATCCTAGCACTTGGGAAGCAAAGGCAGACGGATCTTTGTGAGTTCAAGGCCAGCCTGGTCTACAGAGTGAGTTCTAGGACAGCTGGGGCTACAGGGAGACTCTGTTTCGAAAAGACCAAAAAAAAAAAAAAATGAGGCATAAGCAAGGAAGGCTGCATAGGCACATAGAGGTGGTAAAAGGAAGACACCAAACATCAACCTCTGGCTTCCATATGCATGTGCACCCCCACACAAGTATAAATATGCGTACAGCACACACACACACACACACACACACACGCGCGCGCGCAAACGGAAGATGTAGCAGAGCTGTGGACTGCTGTGGAGACAAGGTGATCTTTGCCTACGGGCTGGAGTGAGGTTACCAGGGCAGCTCAGAGGTACAATATAAATGCACAGGCTGCCAGGCATGGTGGCACATGCCTTTAATCCCAGCACTCAGGAGGCAGACACAGGCAGATCACCTTGAGTTCAAGGCCTGCCTGGTCTACACAGTTCCAGGCCAGCTGGAACTGTAACAGGGAAACCCTGTCTCAAAAAGAAAAAAAAAAAAAAAGCATAAGGTCCTGGGGTTTCATTCCCAGCACCAAATGGGAAAGAGAGAGGACCAATCAATGGGAACAGGATCAGCCTCAGTAGGCAATGCCTATGCCAATGTCTGTGGGGGAAAGGCGGAGTCTTCCCAGCAGAGTAGAAGGGAAAAGACAGGCCAAGTGTGTACTTCTAAGCACACTAGGTCAGGAAAACATGACAGGTTGTCTGTATGTACTGCCCATAATGCTGAGCTTCAGCACTATGGGCAGTACACAGGTTCCCTGTAACGATCCTAAACACAAGGGTCAGTACCACCTAAGCCTGGGTAGAGTCTGCCACAATTCAGGTTCCAGGTAGACACTGAGCCCCACTAGCTCCTCACCAGCCAAGTAGCAAGACCAAGGTCATACACTGCTCCTTTCCTGGTGTTTGTTCATCCAGTACTAACCTGACAGGCTCCTCACATGTAGAAAGTAGTGCCCCTGCCAAGTTACCTTCTCTCCTGTCCGCCATATAAAGTCAAAACCCTGCTAGCTTCCAGGTGCCCTTCAGTTTGGTTGGTGTTCTGAGTGGTGGTAACCACCAGCCCCCAAGTCCTAAATCCAGTTCAGTGGAGAACTCCACACAGTACTACTAAAGGATGTTCTGTGTGCCACAAAGAATTATTCACACTATATATAAAACCCCTCACATTATCAACCATTTCACATTAATACCCATCTGCTTTATTTTTCCCATCTCCTGGCTGTAACTCAATGTGGCCATGCACAGGTTCTCCCTCTACCTGGGTGCTAATGTCAAGTTGCACTCTGTTGACAGCTGCTAACCATGAGCTCAGAACTCCTGTGACCACCACATAGAGCAGCAGGAAAGTCACTGTGGTCACATGAGAAAGGTGCTAAGGACCCATGCCAACCTCAGACAGGTGACAAGTAGTCTGGAGTCTTGTGTAGCCCAGGCTGGTCTCAAAATTTACCATGTAGCTAAGGATTGCCTTGAATTCTTAAGCCTCCTGCCTCCATCTCTGGAGTGCTGGGATTCAGACACTTACACTATACCTGGTGCTCTAGTATTTTCAAATAGACTATTTTGTATCCCAATCCCAACTCAGAGGTTGCAAAGTCAGGAACAAATGCCTCAGAAGCTATGAGTGGAGCATAAATGCACAAGGCTGCTGGGCATGGTGAACCACTGTGGAGTGGTGGCAATTATCTGCCTCCACCTACCCGAGCGATGGAAGCCTCAACATGGCAATAACGGAATCCCCCACCATTCTGTTCTAAGTCTCTTTCCAGCCTCTGCTTTCCAGGGACAGTATGAGACCAGGCTGACTCCTTCAGGACGCCACTCATGCTTTCCTGAGAAAACTGTCCAGCCCTACTACTGTTGTCTCCTGATGTCTAGTGTAGCACCTGGTCCACACTGCATGCCCACAGCAGGCAGCCAATAAACATTTTATTGAAAAAAAATTGGTAAGTATTCAAGTTTAGAGAATGTTACTACTGAGTCCCCCCTTTTTTTTTTTTTAAATGTGTATGAGTGTACTGTCAGCATGTAGGTTGGTGCACCGTGTTGTGCAATGCCACGGAGGTCAGAAAAGGGCTTCGGATTCCCCTGGAACTGGAGTTAAAGACGGTTCTCAGCCGCCATGTGGGTGCTGGGGATCGAACCCAGGTCCTCTACAAGAGCAGTCAGGGCTCTTTACCACTGAGACATCTCTCCAGCCCTTTTACTCATCAGCTCTTCCCCAATCTTTTCCCCATTCTACCCACCAAATACTTTCACACATCTCCCTGCTCATCCCAGAAGGCATCAGAGTTCTGGGAGAAGTCTAGACTAATTAAAAGTAAAGACTTTGGCCAGGCGTGTTGGCGCATGCCTTTAATCCTAGCACTTGGGAGGCAGAGGCAGGCGGATCTTTGTGAGCCTGGTCTACAGAGTGAGTTCCAGGACAGCTGGGACTACAGGGAGACCCTGTCTCGAAAAGACAAAAATAAAAAATAAACAAAAATAAAAGTAAAGACTTTTTTTTGAGACAGGTTCTCTCACTATGTAGCCCTGAATGGCCTCAAACTCAGAGATCCACCTGCCTCCACCTCCAGAATGCTGGAATTAAAGGCATGCAGCACTGTGCCTGGCTAACAAGCAAAAGACTAGTGGACGTTAGAGGACAACTTTCGGGAATCAGTTCTCTCCTTCCACCATACTAGTTGGTACCAGGGATTGAATTCAGGTCATCAGGCTTGTTGGCAACACCTTTACCCACTGAGCCATCTCACCCTTGCCTAATTTTTTAAAATTTTTGTTTATTTTTATTTTGTATATATGAGTGTTTTGCCTGCATGTATGTAAATGTACCCATGTCTGGCAATGCCCATGGAGACTAGAATAGGGAATTGGATTCTCTGGAACTGGAGTTAAAGACAGTTGTTAGCTGCCATGTGGTAACTGGGAACTGAACCCAGGTCCTCTTAACCACTGAGCCATGTCTCCAATCCCTCCCCAAATTTTTAATATAGAAAAATGCAGTGAGGAAACAACTCAGTGACAGAGCATTTGCCTAGCATGGCTGAGGCCCTATAGTTATCCCAGGTACTACCAAAAAAATATATATAGATCTATGAAGTATATTGTTTTTTGTTTTGGTTTGGTTTTTTTTTTTTTGTGTTTTGTTTGTTTGTTTGTTTGGTCTTTTTGAGACAGGGTCTCCCTATAGCCCGAGCTGTCCTGGAACTCACTCTGTAGACCAGGCTGGCCTTGAACTCAGAGATTACCTGTCTCTGCCTCCCAAGTGCTAGGATTAAAGCTACCATGCCCAGTTTAAAGACTATTCTTAGCCACCATGTGGATGTTGGGAATCGAACCAGGGTCCTCTGCAAGAGCAGCCAGTGCTCTTAACCACTGAGCCATCTCTCCCTAAGTATGTTGTTTACAGCCATGGTAGCACATATCTATAAATTCCAATACTTGGGAAGAAGAGGCAAGGGTATCAAAAGTTCAAGGCCAGTCTGGGCTACATAGCAAACAAATACTGAAAATAATGGAGAAATGGAAAAAAAAAAAAATCAAAGGACACAGCACATGCATGTTGAGAAGCAGGGCTCCCAAATCAACCAGGTTCAGAGCATTTGCTCTTATCACAACATTCTCCTGGCAAGTGCCCTACACTAGAAAAGGAGAGCAGGGGATGTGCACTGTCAGTTCACCAGGTCCATTTTCCTTGCAGGGAGAGAAGTTCCTCACCCAGCCGACTCTCCTGTCGCCCCCTGCTGGGCAACCTTCAGAAGTTTGAACTCAAAGAAGAAATGACCACAATTTAGGTTTTAAATATCTTTTGTAGGAGATTATCTTATTTACATTGATACAGAATCACTTTACAATCTTAAATCAGAAACTAATAAATGCTTTACTTTTGTAAATTATAAAGGGAAAGAAAAGAACTACTAAGAAAGCATTCTTCATTAGCCTGTCTTATGCTAGCTCCAGGACCTTGAACACATGGAATTTGCAACATGCTACCAGCAGAGGCTGGGGACAGGTTTGATCTGTGTATGGTGGGTAGCCTTCTCCAATTACACTGTGCTTTCCCTTCTTGAACATTTACACAGGAAAAGACAATGATTGTTACCACTGAGTAATTTAAATACACTTTGGAAAAATAAATGTCTGCAGTGGATGTGGGGAGAACTAAGCCCTACCTGGCAAAGCTCTGGGTCTCCATGGAGGAAGTAGTCTGCCCCGCATGGCCATGGTAGCTTCAGCCAAGCAGAAAGACAAGACCCCCATCACACCTGGCTAGAACAACCTAACTCAGTATTTGGGAAAGTGGACATCCAAGGTGAAGTGGAAAAGGAAGGCCTGGGCTCCACGATCGTGCCTCCCAGAGCCCCAGCACCCACTTTCCAGCTGCTTGGTACCTTTAGTAATCAAAAACAAACTCCAAGAGCCTCAGCAGAACCTGTTGAAGAGGATAGTGCTAATGGGCTACACAGCCCCTGACTCCTGGAGAATACCACCTGCCAAGAAGGATGTATTCCAGAACTTCCAGGAATGCTGAGAGAATAATCACTTCGCAACGTGTGCAGCTTCATTTTAAGCTGTAAGCATGGCCTTTAATTCTTTAGGATTTCCACCACATTCTATTCCAGATTACTTTTTAGTGCTGCAATAGTAGTCCAAGTGTCTTACTCTGCCTGAGCCAGAAGCAAGTTACCTACCAGTGGATAAGAAATTTCCACCAGCCCCAGAGGGCTACCACTGCCTAGGGGCTGTCCACCATGACCTTCTGTGTAACGAGGTGTCCTCACATAGATTTGCTGTTACTAGGCGGTCCAAAGGGCTCTGTAGACAGGGACTCGGTGCTGCTGTTCCAGGATCCTCCCATGTCTGAGGCCCTGGCCATGAAGAGCGGCTGCTGCTCCTGTTCTAGTTTCCAGTGGACCGTTTTCCTGAGCCAAGGGGACAAACAGTTACATTCCACATCCTAAAGGAACACACCCCTGTGGGAGAAGCTCTTTTAATTCCTGAAGAATGACTGTGCTTCAAGGGTTAAAAGCCCCAGGACCCAGGATGTGTACAAACAGTGTGTCTCCACACATGGCCAGCAAAAACTACCCTTTTACAGCCCTCAAGCTTGTATTAAACCATACTGCCTGGGCAGGACAGGCTGCTAAAAAGCAGATGGGAGGTGGAGGATATCTGAGTTCTAGGCTTGGCTCCGCCATGGTTTGCCCTCTGTAACTGCAGGAAAGCTGGTCCCATCACTGTGGAACAGAAAGCCCCTGACAACTGACATAGGAGGGTGAGGCAGCTCAAATTCAACCTCTTCAGTACAGAGTCTACATTTGGTTCAAACTGAAGAAGTCGGCCAGCACGGCCTGCTCATCCTCTGCTGGCTAGGTACCGTACGCTCTGCACCCAGGGGCTGAGAGGATATCATATTTACCACATCTTTGGCTGGCACCTCTCCCAACTCCTGGGTTGGGTAGGATGGGGTCCAGTGTTTGTTAAGGTAACCGAAAAAGAGATTAGTTCACAGAGGGAAACGGGGAAGAAACCTCATGGTTTTCCTACCTCGGCAGGGATATCAGGAAGTAAACATTTTCTTAAGTTTGGAAAGGAATCCCTCATTGTCCTCCCCAGCCTCACGCCTATCCTTGCTTCCTGCGGAGCTATCCGTGGTCCTGCCACCTGAGCACAAACAGCGGAAAGAATGGAGGTCAAAGGCACACACCTCCAGGTATCACATACCAGCCCCACCTACCCAAGCCTGGCCACCCAGGAGTTGGCACTCAAGGGCCACTCTAAGAAGACAGGGGTCACTCTCAACCTGGTGAAAGCTGCCTAGGTGTTAGACTGAAGCAAATGGGACACTCAAGAGTGAGCCTCAGGACATCCTAATTCCTCTGGAATCAGAGACCCACAGACAGAAAAAAACAGAGATGGGCAATGCCCAGCTGTCTGTAATCTAAACAAGAAAAACAAAGGCAACACAAAATGCCGAAAATCTCCAGGGCAAGCAACACAACTTACACATATTATCTCATTAACTAATTTTGCCAGTACACTTCATAGACATGGTAAGAGGCAACACTGTCAGATGAGTCAGGTGGTCTATTCAGAATCTTTGAGCTAGCCATCAAGACGTAGAACTGAGCTCAAACCCAAGCAGCCTGACTCCAAGGCCCAGACTCTTAACCAGCATGCACCTGGCTACGGGAGAAGCAATGTACCTATCCGAAGAAAAGATCCAATTTCTAGACCAACTGCCACACTTCACACTATGTTGTGTACATTAACATGCTAAAGATACCCCTTGAGGAAGGGACCCCCATACAGGATCCTCTGCTGTGCAGCTTTTCTGGTCTATCACAATGTCAGTGCACTGTCTATATTACCTTGCCTGACTGTCCGACTGCTCCAGATAACATGCAGCTCCACTGCTGGTTTTTAGTGGCCAGACAGAGGCTAATGTCATAAAGAATTTTGCCACACTAAAGATTTGCCAACCTTGAGGCTAACGATGGCTCAGTGGTTAAGAGCACATACTGCTCTTGCAGAGGACCAGAGTTCCATTCCCAGCACCTACAGCACCCATATCAGGTGGCTCAAAACCAACTATGATTCCAGCTCCAAGGGGAGTCAACACTTCTGATCTTCATAGACACCCACATGCACATCACATAACCATACCTATATACATAATTACATACCCATACCTATATACATAATTAAAAACAAATCAAATCGTTGAGAGGCTGGAGAGATGGCACTGACTGCTCTTGCAGAGAATATGAGTTCAGTTCCCAGCACCCACATGGTGGCTAACAACCATCTGTAACTCCAGTTCCAGGGGATTTGACTCTGCCTTCTGTGGGCATTGCACAACATGGATGCAATTATGTATATTCAGACAAAACAGATACATATAAAATTAAAAAGAAGTTATTAAAAAAATAACTCTTGCCGGGCATGGTGGCACACGCCTTTAATCCTAGCACTTGGGAGGCAGAGGCAGGCGGATCTTTGTGAGTTCAAGGCCAGCCTGGTCTATAGAGTGAGTTCCAGGACAGCTGGGACTACAGGGAGACCCTCTCTCGAAAAGACAGAAAAAAAAAAACTCTTTGAGGGGCTGGAGAGATGGCCTAGCGGTTAAGAGCACCAACTGCTCTTACAGAGGACCTGGGTTCGATCCCCAGCACCCACATGGCAGCCAAGAACCAGCTGAAACTCCAATTCCAGGAGAACTCCTCGGCATTGCATGACACGGGTGCACAGACCTACATGCAGACAGTACATTCATACACATACAAAAATAAATAAAATTTAAAAAAATATAGTAACTCTTTGAAAAAAATCTTAAGAAAAAAACAAGTCATTGGTGGCATATGCCTTTATTTATTTATTATTTTTTTTAATTAATTTTATTTATTTCTGTATGTGTATGAATGTACTGCCTGCATGCAACTTTGTGCACCCGTGTCGTGCAATGCCGCGGAGCTCAGAAGAGGGTCTCGGATTCTCCTGGAACTGGAGTTCTCCTGGAATTGGAATTTCAGACGGTTCTCGTTCACCATATGGGTGCTCGGGATCAAACCCGGGTCCCCTGCAAGAGCGGTCGGAACTCTTAACCGCTAGGCCATCTCTCCAGCCCTGGCATATGCCTTTAAACCCAATGCTGGGGATACAGAGGCATATAGATGTCTGTGAGTCTGAGTTCAGCCTGGTCTACACAGAATGTTCCATGCCAGCCAGAGCTATGTAGTGAGACTCTGTCTTAAAAAATAATAAATAGGGGCTGGAGAGATGGCCTAGCGGTTAAGAGTGCCGACTGCTCTTGCAGAGGACCTGGGTTCGATCCCCAGTACCCACATGGCAGCCGAGAACTGTCTTTAACTCCAGTTCCAGGGGAATCCGACACCCTCTTCTGACCTCTGCAGCATTACACGACACGGGTGCACAAACCTATATGCAGACAGTACATTCATACACACAAAAAACAAAATTAAAAGCACTGGCTACTCTTCCAGAGGACCTTGGATTCACAAGTGTGAGGCACCATGCCTGGTTTGCATCAACATTTTGAATAGGACTTTTTTTTGTTGTTACTATGTATATGTGCGTGCTCCCACAAGCAAATGTACCCCACTACACAATGTAGAGGTCAGAGGACTAGTTAGTCAGTTCTCTTCTTCCACATCATGGGTTCCATGGCTCAAACTCAGGTTGTCAGGTGTGGCAGCAGCAACAGCCTTTGCCTGCTGAGCCATTTTGCCAGTCCTGCAGGGCATGTTCTTAAAGTGCTGAGACATGCCTTGTAAAGTGCACAACCAAATAAAACGGTCACAGTCAGAGCTAGAGAGATGGCTCAGCAAATAAGAGCACTAGCTATTCTTGCTGAAGACCCAGGTTCAGTTCCCAGGATCCACATGACAGCTAACAGCCATCTATAACTCAGCTCCAGGGGATCTGACACTCTCCTCTGGCTTCCATGTGCATTGCACTCATGTAGGTCCACTTACATACATTCAGGCAAAACACTCATACACAAAAAATAAAATATAAATAAATAAATTGGGCATGGTGGTGTACACCTTTAATCCCAATACTTCACAGGCAAAGGCAGGCAGACATCTGTAAGATGTAGGCCAGCCTGGCCTACACAGAAAGTTCCAGATTAGCTGAGGCTATAGTGAGACCCTGTCTCAAAAAAAAAAAAAAGTCACCTGTCACAGTCTCCAAGAGCCCTCTTCTCTGAGTCAAATAAGGTATCAAAGCTAAGGGCAACAAGTCTTAGAGCAGGGTTGGGATATGGTTCTGAGGTGTTGTGAAACACTGTCATCCAAACATAACAGCCATCATCAACACAGCAGCCATGACTATCTTCAAGAAACTTTCGGGGCTGGAGAGATGGCTCATTGGGGCTAGAGAGATGTTCAGAGGTTAAGAGCGCTGACTGCTCTTGCATAGGACCCAGGTTTGATTCCCAGCACCCACATGGTGGCTAAGAACCATCTTTAAGCCTGGCGTGGTGGCACATGTGTTTAATCCTAGCACTTGGGAGGCAGAGGCAGGTGGATCTGAGTTCAAGGCCAGCCTGGTCTACAGAGTGAGTTCCAGGCCAGCTGGGGCTATAGGGAGACCCTGTCTCAAAAAGTAAAAAAAAAAAAAAACTTTCAACATTGGGCTTTTGGGGACTTGAGAGATGGCTCAGTAGTTAAGAGCCCTTCCTGCTCTAGTAGAGGATGCAAGTCAGTTGCTAGCACCCATGTCTGGTGGCTCACAACTGCCTATAACTCCAGCTCCGAAGATCCAACATCCTCTTGGCCTCCAAGTGTACCCACATGTATGTACATGTACACATAAATAAAAATGTAAGTATTTAATTTTTTTAATTTATTTTTATTTTATGTGTGTGAATATACTGCCTGCATGTCTGTAAGTGGACCATGTAGTGCAATGTCCATGGAAGTCAGAAGAAGGTGTTGGATTCCCCGGGAACTGGAGTTATGGATGGCTGTTAGGCCCCATGTGGGTGCTAGAAATTGAATCCAGGTCCTCTGCAAGAGCAGCCACTGCTCTTAACCATTGAGCCATCTCTCCAGCCCAAAGAGGGCTAATGCTTTTAAAAAATACTTTAAAATAGTAAAAAATACTTTAAAAAGAAAAAAGAAAAAGCATTAGGCCGTTTGATATTGCCTCTTTGTTAAATTTTTTTTTTTTATTTATTTATTTTTTTTTTATTTTTGCATGTGTATGAATGTATTGTCTGCATGCAGGTCTGTGCACCCGTGTCGTGCAATGCGCGGAGGTCAGAAAAGGGGTCTCGGATTCCCTGAACTGGGTTAAGATGGTTCTCAGCCGCCATGTGGGTGCTGGGGATCGAACCCGGTCCTCTGCAAAGACGGTCGGCGCTCTTAACCGCTTAGGCTATCTTCCAGCCCCTAAATTTTTTTTTTTAATTTTATTTATTTCTGTATGTGTATGAATGTACTGTCTGCATGCAAGTTTGTGCACCCGTGTCGTGCAACGCCGCGGAGGTCAGAAGAGGGTCTCGGATTCCCCTGGAACTGGAGTTCTCCTGGAATTGGAGTTTCAGACGGTTCTTAGCCGCCATGTGGGTGCTGGGGATCGAACCGGCGTCCTCTGTAAGAGCGGTCGGCGCTCTTAACCGCTAGGCTATCTCTCCAGCCCTGATATTGCCTCTTTGGAAAGACTGGGGAGAGGATCATTAACCTGAGACTTTAACCACTCCCTCCCATCAGCTATATGTAATTCTGTCCCAGCTGTATGTGGTCTGAAGAAATGCTAGAGTATATGGAATATGGAAGATTAACTGAATGGGAACTCTATGATGCAGCTTCCATTAGACCTTCATCTATGATGGGGTAGGAATTTTCTGTAATGCAGTTAGTTTTTGGGTCACCCATGCTTCTGTAAGTAACACTATAAGTAAACCTAATAATTCTCTAGCTGCAAGGTTGGTAAATCTTAAGTGCATCAGAGTTCCTTAGATAGCCTTGATCTGGCCCCTAAAAACCAACAGTGCAACTATACACTATCTGAAGTAGTTGGACAGTCAGAGTTGGATGCCAGGGTAATATAGACACCCCACATGCATTGTGATATTCCAGAATTCATTGGTTACTCCAAGGTAGATGTGGGTGGAACTATTTTATTCTGTTGTTGGTTCTCTATGTGGGATGAATAGACATTTGCTCACTTCTATCTCCCAAGGAAAAAAGTTTTCACAGCCTGTGAGGACAGCACCACCAGCAGGACCACAGCTCACTCTTCTGACTGGGTATTCTCAGAGAGCTGAAAAGCAGGAATGGTGTTCTGAGCAAAACCCTGCTGGACAAGACGTGGGCAATCAACAAAGCTGCTAGAACACCTGTGAGTGCCCAGCCTCTACAGAGACTAGGCCCTGTACAGCACACTCCTGGCCAGTGAACAACACCTTCTGCTTCAAGGTCCAGAGGCTAGGTATTTCCCGCCTTCATTCCCAACATCACCTTTTCTCACATAAAGGTTTTTTTTTTTTTGTTTTTGGTCTTTTCAAGACAGGGTCTCCCTGTAGCCCCAGCTGTCCTGGAACTCACTCTGTAGACCAGGCTGGCCTTGATCTCACAAAGATCCGCCTGCCTCTGCCTCCCAAGTGCTAGGATTAAAGGCGTACGCCACCATGCCCAGCTGAGTTTTACATTTTGTCTTTAGAAAGTGGATGGCAAAATTGAGTGTGTCACACTATGAATTACTGTTGACAGAGCTTCTAACAGGTTCCCGGACCATGGCACAGGCACATGATCTCATTGAATCACATAGAAGCCCTAGCTGGCCTGGAACTCACTATGTAGAGCAAGCTGGCCTCAAACTCACAGAGGTTGGCCTGCATCTGCCTCTCCAGTGCTGGGATTAAAGGTATGTACCACAAAGCCCAACTCTTTTGGTTTTTTGAAAAAGGGTCTCAGGGACCCCGGGCCTGCCTGGAATTCACTACAGAGTCAAGAATGACTTTGAATTCCTGATCCTCCTGCTTTTACCTATTAAATGCTGAGATTAAAGGCCTACCTAAGCCACCCTTGCCAAACTGAGTATTGCTACTGTTTTGCCCAATTTAGAGATGAGGAAATTTAGGTTCAAAGAGGTCACTTGCTTAAGGTTTCACAGCAAATGATGACAGAACAGGGCCATGAACCATCAGACCACTAAACCCAGGCTCTAAGTAGAGCACAAAACACTCAAGTAACTACCATCCCCTCCTTCCCCGACTGTGCTGTCCTTGTCACACAAAAAGCAGGAATTGGCTTATGGCCATGATCACAAATATCCTTGAGCCACAGTGGTCAAAGACTGAGCAAGCTAGAAAAGGTGCCAGGTAAGCTTGCTAATGCTTCAAGGAACAAACAAAACAAAACCCAGACAGGCACTCCAAAATTCTTTCCTACCTTGAATAGTCTTACCTATCTCTAAAGAGGACTGAAGGGGTATGGGCTCCTGTAGGACAGAGTTTATTTTTTTTTTTATTTTTTTTTTTTTCTTTGCATGTGTATGAATGTACTGTCTGCATGCAGGTCTGTGCACCCGTGTCGTGCAATGCCGCGGAGGTCAGAAGAGGGTCTCAGATTCCCCTGGAGCTGGAGTTCTCCTGGAATTGGAGTTACAGACGGTTCTCAGCCGCCATGTGGGTGCTGGGGATCGAACCCGGGTCCTCTGCAAGAGCGTCGGTGCTCTTACCCGCTAGGCCATCTCTCCAGCCCCAGGACAGAGTTTATTAACAGAATTTCAAGGACATGAACTACTCTGAAATTCCTATTTTAAATTTATTTGTTTGTTTTTGGGTTTTTTTTTTTTTGGGGGGGGGGTCTTTTCGAGAAAGGGTCTCTCTGTAGTCCCAGCTGTCCTGGAACTCACTCTGTAGACCAGGCTGGCCTTGTACTCACAAAGATCCGCCTGCCTCTGCCTCCCAAGTGCTAGGATTAAAGGCGTGCGCCACCATACCCAGCTGTTTTTTTTTTTTTTTAATGTGTATGAATGTACTGTCTGCATGTAGGTTTGTGCACCTGTGTCATGCAATGCCATGGAGGTCAGAAGAGGGTGTCAAATTCCCCTGGAACTGGAGTCAAAGATGATTCTCAGCCGCCATGTGGGTGCTGGGGATCGAACCTGGGTCCTCTGCAAGAGCAGTCGGTGCTCTCTCCAGCCCCCTTAATTGGTATTTTTAATACAAGGTCTATCCCCAGCTAGCCTGGAACTAGCTTCCCTAATGCTGAAACTAAGTACACCAACACACTTGGCTCTTCTTTAAAAAAAAGAAAAAAAATATTCTTTGAAGATTTCATACATGTAAACAATGTATCTTGATCATATCACCCCCTCAAGTCCTTCTCCCACACCTCCAGACACATCCAAGATGAAGACTGAAATTCTGAATCACATGTCGGTGACCAGTTTTGAGTGCTGCATACATATAATGAAGTATACAAATACACCACTTTCTCTCTCTCCAAGCCTGCTATCTGAGGACTGGATGGGGCAGGAAGAGGAGAGATGACCCTGTAAGGTACCCTAAGAATTTGGACACAAACATGAGCCCTTGGCTTACTAGTCTGCTACAGCTTCTTCTGAAACAGGGAGGCTCCAAATTCCCAATTTCTCCTGACTGCCTCCCTCTCAAGTCCTAGGACCTTAGGTTTGTGTTACCACATCTGGCTCCAAATCTCCTTTAAATAAGCCTGAGGCACACTGCCTACACTTCAGAATAAACAGAAACTGCCCTGTTGAAGCCTGTTCAAGGGGAAAGAGCATCAATCAGGGCTTCCAGTCTGTGTCAGTTGGAAAGCACACCAAGAAGGAAGGACAGTACTACAAACTACTTCTGATGAAACGAGTTTTCTGGTTTATATGGTGCTCAAGATCAAGTCCAAGGCCTCAACCACACTACGAAAGCATTCTACAACTGAGCTATTTTACAAAATCGTATCTGGAAGTCAAATTTACTATTAGAATGCAACTTTGAAAATGATGACAACAGAATAGGAAGAAAAATAATTTGACTTGTACCTTGATCTCACTAGCCAGGTGTGGTGACACATGCCTTTAATCTCAGCAGAGGCAAATGGATCTCTGTGACTTCAAGGCCAGTCTGATCTACAAAGTGAGTTCCAGACGAGCTAGGGCTATAGGGAGAGCTGTCTAAAAAAACAAACAAACAATCAAACAAAAAATATTATAAATATCAAAGGTTAGCCAGGGTGTGGTGGCCCATACCTTTAATTCTGCACACAGTTCAAGTTCTGCAGAGCTGGTCTCAGACAGGAGCATGGACAATTTTGTCATGTTAGAAAACTGTTTCAGGAAACTGAATCCAGGGCTCTTTTTTTTTTTTTATCTTTTAGAGACAGGGTCTCCCTATAGCCCCAGCTGGCCTGCAACGCACTCTGTAGACCAGGCTGGCCTTAAACTCACAAAGATCCGCCTGCCTCTGCCTCACTAGTGCTGGGATTAAAGGCATGTGCAACCATGCCTGGCTTAAAGACGGTTCTTAGCCGCCATGTGGGTGCCAGGAATCAAACCTGGGTCCTCTGGAAGAGTAGTAACCACTCTTAACCACTGAGCCATCTCTCCAGCCCCTAGTCCTGCTTCTTAATTCAAAAGACAAGAGAACTGGTGTAGTGGAGCACATCTATGGCCTAGCTCTCAAAGGACTGAGGAGTAGGACCTCAAATCTGAGGACAACAGGACTATCTAAAGTGAACAAATAGCTATGCCAAAAGATAGAACAAGAGAAAACTGTATGCATCCAAACATTAAAATAAATACCATTCAGTGCTTGGTTAAACTATAGGCAGGGTTTCTGTACTCAATAGGAGTTCCACAAAAACTCCATGAAAGGCTGCTAGGACTTCTCACACTCCTTCCTCTGCCTCTACCTCTGCCTCTAGGGAACTACATAACCTCCCCTCTGCTAGAAAAGTTGCCCCAGCTCTGATCACCTGAGGTACATTGCCATACACTAATCTAAGGCCATTCCAGGTCAGAGAACTTCATCCAGGTTCCCACAAAAACAAAATGATGCAACAAGGTAGAAACGTGCAGCCTGAGCCACTGACTCCCTGGGCACAGCCTGTCCTGACCTGAGCAGTGTTCCAATCAACAGAGGCCTCATCTCCCATAGGAAAGAGAAATGCAGCTGCAGGGCCCACTGCAAAGCTCCACCCAACAGAGAACAATATCAAATCAGTGTTCAATGATACTGTACTTACAGAGCATGACATTTGAGCTACAGTAACAACTTTGTTCACTGAAAGATGATGTCAAAGCTATTCTGAGTTTTTTGATAGTGTTTTTATACTGTGGTTACCATTGTTTACAAGATACTTTGGGATCCTGGTAAAGCTTTTGGGATTCAGAAGGCACAGATCTGTCCAATTAATCTCCTCCTCAAGCTGTTAAAAAGAGCTCTCCTGGAAGGAAAGTGCCCAAGGTCAAAAGGCAAGTGGCAGAACCAAGGCTAGAACTCAGAACAGCAGCTCTGAAACACAGAGCTGATGGGACAAGAGGTGATCCAGTGTTTTCTCAGTACATGAATTCATTTGGTGAAAGAATGATACTTCACTGCGGTCACAGCTCCATACCCAGTTCCCCTCTTCCAATGACACTTTGTGGGAGCCTTGTGAAGATTCAAGTGGAAATCAAACATACTGCTCTGTCAATGCTTCATGGACTCAGAGGCTCCTCATGCCTCCCTGTCCCTCCTAGTCCCCTTACCAGTGGTTGTATTAGTGACACCATTCACTGTCCCCTCCACGTCAGTCTCATCCTCGGCATAGCTCAGGATCAGACTCTGCTGCCGACTGGTTATCCTCCTGTGGACCAAGCAAGGTTAGTGGCCACGTACTTTCTCCAGGCAGCTCTTAAAAGGACATAATGCAGACATCTCTGACTCAGGAGGGGGTACACACTGAACCAGTGATAAGGATTAGAGGGTCATATTCCAAAACTTCTATACAACCCTGAGTGGTTTAAAGACCTGTCACTGCTGCTATACTGGATATAGTTACTGGAAGCAAGAGGCTGGGGGTGGGGGAAGGTTACAAGTGTGTATATGAAACATCAGCAAGTAAGAAACTAATCTCAGAGCCTGGCATGGTGGTGCATGCCTCTAATCTCAACACTTGGGAGGGAGACAGGTGGTTCTCTGAGTTTAAGGCCAGCCTGTTCTACATAGTGAGTTCCAGGTTACCTGGGGCTATTCGAAGAGCCTTTCTTAAAAAGACCAAAAAAAAAAAAAAA